>LBNU01038536.1:27646-43766 GCA_014162995.1 Artemisia annua
TAAGTATTGGGTTGGTGGCAATAAGTGTGTGTGTAAGTATGCAGTAAATGCTAATGATATAAGTGAGTAAATGAGAAGTATTTATACTACCTCAAACTGTACCTGATTACTGTTCGGAACAGTGCATGGTACGAGTAGGCTACTGTTCCTGACATGTAGGGTGCGGCGCGCTAACCTGCCCCTATACTAGGGTGTCGGCTGAGGTTTCCACGTGGCAGACATATACCCGTGAAATCGGGGTTGAAGGCGGCGCTTGTCTGGTCCCTCCGGTCATGGCCATCCGGATATCGTTCGTCCGGACCATCGAGATATCGTCCGGCTATATACACAATCATGTCCCCCCTAGTGTCATGTTACAATTTCTCAAGTTGTGACATGACACTTAATGGTTCCGGAAGAATCAACACTCTCCGTGATCTTGCCGCTCGGCAAGGGCGCGACCCCCTTCTTATCTTGATTATTATAATGACTCGGGCCAACTTACGTTGGGTTGGGCTATCAAGGGCTTAGCAGGCCCAAGCCCATTATCTGCGGTGAGTCAGCCTAGTTTATCGTGATTCACGAGATGCTGCCACGTGTCAAGAGACACGTGCATGGAAGGCTGAGATTAGTCCTCCTGACACGACGTGACGTTTCACTATTCACCGCCTTGCCCTATATATATAAGGGATCTCATTATAACTTTTACCGTTTTACTTTTTACATCTCTCTACATCTCCGGCAGTTATTCCTCCGTCGTCAAATCAGGTGTGTCCCTCCGACTTTCTTTGCATTCTTCATTGTTGAGTTGCCATTCCTTCCATCCGATCATCATGTCTTCTGCATCACAAGAAGAAGTTGCTTCCGGTTCCGCCTCATCGGATATCATCCCAAAGTTTGACATGCATACCATTACCTCTGTTATGACGGAGGAACAAGTTAGGACGGCCGCCAGGACGTATGGCATTCCTTCGGATTTGAATCCGCGATTGCCTCCTTCCGGAATGACGATGGACCGCCTTCCTAGGAATGCCATCGGCATATATGAGGCGTACTTGGAGTTTTCTGGTGTCAGGGTTCCGTTTTCTACTTTCCTTCTCCAAGTGATTTATTACTTCCGAGTGCACCTATCTCAGCTGGTTCCCATTGGCATGTCGAAGGTCATACTCTTCGAGCTGTATTGCCGGAGTCTAGGCTTTTCCCCCTACTTATCATTGTTCCAGCTGTTCTATGTCCTTCAGAAGCAAGGACATTGGTTTTCTTTTGCCCGCCGTACCGGCAAGCAGGGCAAAAGAGAATTTTTAATGAGACTTGTTCAACTATGAAGCATTGGAAGGACAGGTTCTTCCTTATTGACCGTCGTGCCATTCCGGACCCCATGCCATGGAGACATAATGACTCAAATATTTCGAAATCTACCCCTCCGTTTGGTTACGAGCTGGGTCATGTGGAGGCTTTGACCGAATTTGTGGTTGACATTCAGGCCATCCATCCGGCTCTTTTGTTTGTGTCTGGTTTGACTAAAGTTTGGAAGCATCCGGAGCACCGTCCGGTTTTCAAGGATAAGGATGGGAATGGTAACTCACCATTGTTGAATTATGGCTTCGTTAGTTATACTTCGTCTTATTTTGTTTATCTTACAGATTTTTACTTTTTGTTTGATATTTGGCAGTTGTATCTATGTCTCGTTTTCTGAGAATCCCAACACCGAGCTCTCCCGCGTGTCCAAGGGGCCTGCTTTAGTCGAGGGAGAAGCCATTGAGCCACATGTCACGGACCCTCTTGACCCTAAGACTGCTATTCCGAAGAAGACCAATCTTCAGAGGATTGTTGAGAAGGCTGATCAGCGTGTGTTGGACGCGAGGGCCGCTAAGGAAAAGAAGAAACAGAACGCTCCTCCCCGTCCTACTTCCAAAAAGCGTCAAGCTGGGGAGGTTTCTCATCGAAGGCTCAAGAAGGCTGATATCCCCAGTGTTGTGGAAGTGTCCGGCAGTGAGTCTTCGGAGGCTACCCGATCTCCGTCTCCTATCAATGTCAGCCATCCGGCGACTGAGACTGTTGACGAGGGGTTAGAGGAAAATGTTGATCATAGTAGTGAGCATGTGGTGGATCAGCGGGAGTTGGCTGAGGGGAGTAATGCTGGAGGCGGCGGTGGCGATGGGGGTGTTGGGAATGATGGTGGTAGTGGTGGCGGTGGTAATGAAGAAGAAGGGCATACCGGTGGTGGTGGTGATGACGAAGAAGGGCGTACCGGTGGTGATGACGTCGTGGAGAGGTTCCTGGCGGTTCCAGATCCGCCGAATGTTGAGAACCTTGTGTATGGAGGTATTTCTGTTTATTTTCCTTTTATCTGCTCGTGTGAAAATATCCTTTTGCCTCTTTCTTTTATAACTTAAGTATATTTTGCTTTGTAGGTCTTAATGCCTCGACCTCCAGTGGTTCTGTCAGGCAGGCATTTGGTAGGAGGACTCCCGGAGGTATTATTCCTGCTTTCGCGTGCCGGTCTCTTACTTGGCCTTCTCTATTCATTCATTTTTCTTATGTCCATATATTTCTTTGTGCAGGACGGAGCGGTTCTGCCGAGCCTTTCGTCCCCAACTGGGGTTTGACCGTGGGGGCGAGCTTAAACGACGCTGAAGTGTGTCGTGATTTGATGGTGCATCTTGCCCCCCCCCTTCTGTCCGGACAGAGCAGTCGAGTCTGACGGACTACCAAGCCACCCAGCGAGTCTGGTTTGAGCTGGCCAGGAGTTCCCTTGCTCAAGCGGACGCGATACAGCGGTTTGAAAACTTGAGCTATCATTATGCCCAGCTGTATCAAACTCATCAAGCCTGTGGAAACTCTGCCGAAAGGCTGAAGGATTGTGGAAAACTAGAAGGGGGTTGAATAGTTTACCGCTTTTTAAGTTAATTATCCTTTTAAAAACTTTTGTATAATCAAAGATTCAATTTAAGATATACTTATCAAACATCCAAAGATATATGCAAAGATGTTATCAACGATATGATAAGTAGCAAGTAAGAATAAGTAAAGAAACGATCAAACCATGACACGAGTATTTATCGTGGTTCGGCTACAAGGAACTCTATTTTCCTTGCCCTACGTCCACGCCCCGAGTATCCAACTCGAGAGTTTCTTTCACTAGTCAACAAACTCCTTTCCCGGTGGAGAAACCTTTACAACGTCACTTACACTTTTACCGACACTAAGCTAGATGTCGAGTTCTTTTACAAAGGTACAACCACTCCCATCGTCGCTTACACTTTTACCGACACTAAGCTAGATGTCGAGTTTTTTACAAGGGTACAACCACTCCCTACACACTATGTATTTTGAGGCCTAAAATACTAACCGATCACTTCTACACATAATACAACTAACGTATAAACTACCGAAGTCTATACATAACAAAGATAACAAGTCTTGCAACTTATGAGTTGAAACTTGTAACTTCTTGGATGAACTTGTGAACTCCTTTGCTACATAAGAGAATCACACAAGTCAAATGTTACTGAGTTAGATGAGAGGATATGTGAAATATATAGCCTAAAGTGATGATGGATTTCTTGCAAGTTGTTTGGTATTTATAGACAAACAAGTGTCAGCTCTGGCGGAAACGGCGGCACCCTCAGAAGGGTTCCGCCCGTGTATCCCCAGGGTTCCGCCAGAACTGACATACCCAAACTTGCACACAAAGTAAATCCCTCCAAGACAAACAAGGTCACATCAATCTATATCATGCATTGACTCAATGAGGAATACTTCCAAAGATGTGTAAGAACCAAAGATGGTCAAACACACAAATTTCTATAAGTGCACATTGATGAGATGTGACACTTTCTTTTTATGGAAGTAAAGACTATGTTATGACACACAAGGTCACATCAACTTATGCATTGACTCAATGTGGAATACTTCCAAAAGTGTGTAAGAACCAAAGATGGTCAAACACATAAACTTTCTATTAATGTGATGTGACACTTTCTTTTTAAAGAAATAAAAACTATGTTATGTTTAAAAAGAAATGTTAAGTCTAGTTTATACAAGACTTAAAACTAAAGTGATGAATTACTTATAAGCTAAAGTTTGTACTTTGTCATTAACAAAACTTAGCAAAGATCGTAAAATATAAATAGCATTTTTAGGCGATATTTGTATTAACAAGGATGTTGAGGTCGATCTGGAGGAGCAACGCCGGGCGGTGGAGGGGTTGACTCAAGCCAATAGGGAACTTCATCGGTTGCATCAAAGTTGTGCCGGCCGTGAAGCAGATTTGGCCGGCCAACTAGCTTCAGTCCAGCGAGAGAGAGATGAACTTTCGGCTAAGGGTCTGGAACAGGCTAACCGGATTAAGCAACTGGAGGACCTGTTGGCTGGTAAGGATGCTGCCTTAGAGGAGTCGGAGAGGAAATCCGCTGGGTTGGCTAAAGAGGTTGAAAAGTTGATCGTTGCGGGAAGCCAAGCGGAGGTCTTGAGGCACAATTATGTGCGCCAGCTCATTCCAATGGTCATGAAGAGGTTCAGGGAAAGTGAGGAGTATCAGATGGCTTGGGCTGAAGTGTTCAATGCTACCCTGGACGTCAGTTGGTTGGCAGGCGTGAAGTGTGGCCATACGGAAGAAGAGGTAAACGCCTACATCGCCGGCCATGAGAGTTTTGACTTGGCGGCTGTTCAGAACTTCCGTGCCGCGTACGATGAAATGTTCCTCCGCCCCTTTCCTTACATTGAAAAGGTGGCCTCCTCCTTCTGCCTGCCTCTTGCGGATGTCATGAACATCCTTCCTGCCGGCGAGGAAAATACCGTTGGCGCAGGGGCGTCCGGCCAGAACCTCTCAGAACAGCTTCCTCAGGATCCTTAGTTATTTTTATGTTCCCATGTACTTCCAATGGCCTTAGGCCGTTTGACAGTTAAACTTGTAATTATATTTTTTGAATCTTCGGCTTGTACAATGTATATTCTTTTGAGGCTACGGCCGGTGTTATCCGTTAATCTTTCTTGTTTATTGGTCGTATGATGTTCTTTTAGACTTAGTTGATTTTCGTTGTTCTTTGTGTGCCATCGTTGTAGGCAACAATCAGGACTTAGTTTAGTTTTTTCACGTTTTGTGTGCCGTCGTTGTGGGCAACAATCAGGACTTGGTTTAATTTTTTCATGTTTTGTGTGCCATCGTTGTGGGCAACACACGTGTTTTAAGATTGCCTTTAGCGACTTAGCGCTGTTCGGCCTTACATCACTGCCTCTAGCGACTTAGCGCTGTTGGGTCTTACATCTTATCGTTAATCCTTCATCGGTGCTCGGATGAAGGTAGCTAATCTCCATCCGTGCTTCCGTTTAGTCATTTGTAATACGTGAATGATGGAAAATTTCCTTCCTCTCCGTCTGAGGAAGGATGATTTAAGACTTGCATTAATAACATAAGTTGGTAGTGGCCATCGGCCTTACATTCATGATTCGTTGTCGTTTTGGTGTGTAAAACAACAAGTATTCAAAAATATCAACAAAGTGGAGTCAAAGTTATCGTGAGTGACAACTAGACGTAGAGAAATACAAGTAAACCTTTTAGGAAAAAGATTACCTCGTAAACTCGTGCAATGTGATATTAGTGAGACCGGGAAGTGATTTCCCGAGTCGTACCCCAACGAGGTGTGAATGGAAAGCTACGTTAAAGATCGAGATTAAAGACTTGTATGTTTGGTTGCGAAAGATTGTTTGGTTTTATGGTACGTTAAATTAACGAAATTGGAAAATTAACGAACGAGGATGAAAATAAATTAACCTAAAGGGAACAAAAGGCAATTGGCAAACTAGGGGAATCCTAAAACACTACGGGAAACAAATGTAGGTATCGGGAATCTTAAATCACAATCTAAAACAAGCACGTAACGTTTATTTAAAAACAAACGTCACGCGCAAGATAAAACGTGAAATTTAAACACGAAAGGTCCTACGAGCCTACAAATAATTTTCTTACGCACTAAAAGACAAAAGAAAATTTTGGAAAAAAGAAAATTAACTTTTTAAGAAAAATCCTAATTATTATGAATTAATTACTTATTAAACTAAATTAAATCAAAATAAATATTAAAACTATTTAAATAAATCTCAAACTTTTCTGGAAATTAACTTATACTAAAATAGATTTAAGAAAAATAAAAAGCTCAAATGACACAGCTTCAATAAGCTGCTACAAGCTAAACAGCTTATATAAGCTTATAAGAACACCACTACTATAAGAATTAAAAATGGAATTATAGACACTGAGAAGACCCTAGGGCAGATGGTTGAGTGTGGTGTGGTTGTGTGTGTTTGAGGCTGAGGTCCCAGGTTCGACTCCCAGTCCTTACTTTTTGTTCAAATTTTATTTATTTATTATTATTATTTTCTTTCAGTTTTCTGTCTATCTTTTTGAAAACATACAAACTCACAACAAATTTGACAACAGATACTAACTACCAAACTTAAACAAATTTCACAAGAAACACATTAAGGATTTTGAGATTTTGGTTTTTGCTTTCCAAAAATTATTTTGTTTTCTTTTCTTATTGACTGCCAATTGAGACCACCAAATAAAATAAGCTCAAACAAGCTGTGAACTTGAATAAGCAGACCAACAACAAGCAACAAAACTAACAATCAACAAGAATTAACAACAAACACAATAGGAAGAACAATCAACAAGCAGAATCAACAAGAACATCACCAAGAATATGTAGCAGCAACAACAAATAAGCCAATAAGCTTTAATGAGCCAATGAGCTCACAAGAGCTTATGCAGCAAACAAACAACAACAACAGCAACTACAATAATCAAGAATAACAAGTAACAACAACAGATCAACAAGCAAAATCAAACAAGCTCAGTTGTGCATACTGATGTACCAGCAGCAGTCACAAAAAAAAGAAATAAATAAGTCCTAAAATAAGCAATCTAATAAGCAGTAAGGGGAAACCTAAAAGCTATATCCTAAAGATCACCTAGGGGAGTGCTCAAAACAACAAGAATCACATCTACTGGATCAAAAATGAGCAACTTATGCCCATGTGAAATCTGCCCCAAACCTGGATGCAGGGGACATTTCAGTCAAACAGTCAACTTCATGATTGATTCTAACCAAACAAATGAGTTCCAAATCTGATTTTTCTTTTTGAACTTGAAAGGCAAGCCACCAAGGTTTGCAAAACAACAATTTTCACTGATTTCTAAACAAGATTTCACCCTACAAATTCCCTAGAAATCTGTCATATTTTTATGTATGCACTTTTGACTTTTGAAATAATTTACACCAATTTGACTCTTGTGAGATTCCAAGGGATCTAGATGACTGATATGGGTGGATTAAACCTAATTGAAATGAATTCAGGTTATCTTAACAAGTTTCAAAGCCAAGTTGATGAATTTGGTTCCAAGATTTTCAACAGTTAACACTAAGTATCAAATAAACCAAAGTTTTGACTTTTATCAAAAGGGCAACTTGATTTTAGAGTTAAACTGAGCTAATATAACCTAAACTAACATGTGTCAACCAAGTACAACCACAGAATCAGTCCTGAGCACATAGACTATTCTAAATCCAAACACCCCTAGACTAAACTGTTATGAGAAGTTAGCACAGCATATGAAGTAATTAAGCAATGAAACTGAGATCTAAGGTATAACTAAGCATTCATGCATATAAATAAACAACAATCAACAGTAATGAACACATATAATTTAGGAACATAATTGTAGCAAAATTTATGAGCCAAAGGCTTACTTGACATCCAAAGTGACCTGAGAACCAAGAACATAAGAACAACCTAAGGGTCTCCCATGAGATTCTAAACCAATTCCATAACCATATCTGCAACTATCTGCTACTGCTTCCTTCCTTCTTCTTCAATTTTTGTATTTTTTTTTTTTATTTTCTTTGTATATTTTTTTCTTTTTTTTTTTCTGAGTTTTGCTTTCTTTCAACTTCAAAACAGATTACAAAAGCTACTTAGATAAAGTATATTGCAAATTGAGAAGATCACAAGAAATTTAAAGCTTAAATAAAAATATGAGATTGATGAAACTGAAATCAAACTTAAATTAACTTTGGAATGTGAAAATACAACTGGTAATTAATCTAAAAACAAGAAAGATACAAAGAGAAGGATGCCATTTAGGCTTACAAAGCTTCACTATTTAAACACTAAGGAGGTAGGTACGAATTGCCTTCACTTGTGCTTCATCCTCTGAAATTAGGGTTGCAAGCTGTCCTCTTGATCCTTGCGAATAAATCCTCACCATTCAATTGCTCTAAAAATGATCCTAGCCTTATAACTCATTTTGGCGGGAAAAAGTATTTGTGAGGTTGTGGACTGCCAGGGTGTCCATGGGGTTAGGTAGGGATTGGGGAAGGTGTTAGTGGGTTGGGGAGTTGTGATTGTAGAGCTTTTGAGGTGAGGTTGAGTGTTGGAGAGGATGGTCGGGGGTGGTGGTGATGTACCCAGTGGATATAACGGGGGAGGGAAGAAGAAAGGGGGTTTGACCTGGAGTTTGACCTGGGTGTTATAAACGTGGGGTGTGGGGCTGGAAAGGTTGGGCTTTGGTGGGAATGGGCTATGGCAGGGTTTGGTTAAATGGGGTTAGGATTGTATTGGGTTATATATTACAAGGGTCCATTTGGTTTATAAGTTACATAAGCATAAGGACCACAATTGTAATAATCTGAAATTCGAGGGCTAAAGCTGCCAATTTTCTAAAATTACTCCAAAGGCCACATTTGCCATGTCTTGAATTCACAAGGTCCTTTTGATGATTAAATTCCAAAATGAAATATCCGAGGACCAAAGTTGCCAATTTCCAAACCGCAGGGACCAAACATGTACAATCTCCAAATTTTACCACCAAGGATCATTCCTGCCAAAGTTCATTAGTGCAAGGACCATAATTGTTATTTCCAAAAGATTTTTAATCCCAAGGACCATTTTTGACACATTTTCAAAGTTCAGGGACTAAACTTGACAATTTGTGAAACTTTACACCAAAGGACCAATTATGACAACTTTTAAATTTCTAAGGACCTTTGATGATTTTCTTTTCAAATTTCAAGGCTAGGGACTGTTTTTGACAAGTTTTGAAAGTTGAGGGACTGAAACTGCCAATTATGCAAACTTTGTACAATTTTCATTTGTTTTTAATCATTTTGCATTTAAAACATATAAAACACGATCTTTGGGATATTTTCAGTATTTGGATGTGTTTCCGAGTGTTTTCACGTGTTTTGGCAGTTAAAATATGATAAAAATGATGAGTATTTACACACTCATCAATTCAGAATTCTAAACAGAATAAAAACTATAATTAACACTTCCGGAGGTTAATAGCGTGCCATTTCCGGGGCACCTCTTGATCATCCATCGTATACAACTTATAGGATCCATTCTGATATGCTTCCGTCACACGGTACGAACCTTCCCATTTGGGGCCCAACTTCCCCTGGTCTTCCACACGACTTGCCTTATTTCTCCGGTAGACAAACTCTCCGGGTTTGAAGGATACCGGACGAACTTTTCGGTTATAATATCTCTTTACCTTCGTTTTGTATTTAGCTTCGCGTATGGCGGCCTCTTCTCTTCGTTCTTGCAATAAATCCAGATTGAGTCTTAACTCTTCATCGTTCATTCCGTCCCTTACCATCATTGTCCGGTGAGTGGGNTTCCACACGACTTGCCTTATTTCTCCGGTAGACAAACTCTCCGGGTTTGAAGGATACCGGACGAACTTTTCGGTTATAATATCTCTTTACCTTCGTTTTGTATTTAGCTTCGCGTATGGCGGCCTCTTCTCTTCGTTCTTGCAATAAATCCAGATTGAGTCTTAACTCTTCATCGTTCATTCCGTCCCTTACCATCATTGTCCGGTGAGTGGGCATGCCTATTTCCGCTGGTATAACTGCCTTACTTCCATAAGTTAGGCTGAATGGAGTTTCGCCGTTGCTCGTTTTGAGCATCGTGCGATGTGCCCACAAAACGTTGGGCAACTCATCCACCCATCCGGCTTTCTCTCTTCCCAACCTGGTCTTTATACCGTTCATCAAACTTTTGTTTGCGGCTTCCACTAGTCCGTTCGCCTGAGTGTGAGCCACCGCTGTGTTGATTTGTTGAATATCCAACTGCTCGCACCATCTTTTGAAGGGGTCGTTTACGAATTGCGTCCCATTGTCGGTAACTATGACCCTCGGAAGGCCGAACCTGCAGACAATGTTGTCCCACGTGAACTTTTTGACTTCCTTTCCGGTTATTCGCACTAACGGCTTGGCCTCGATCCACTTAGTAAAGTAGTCTATTGCTACTGTCACATATTTCGCTTTCCCGGCTGATTGTAGCAGAGGACCCAGAATATCCATTCCCCATTGGTAGAACGGCCATGGTGCCATTATCGAGGTCCCGGTGCATTGTAGGCTAATAATATCCCTGCCGCATGGCCTTAGCGACAACCATTCGGGGTTCCGAATGCATACCACATGCTCCCATATGAATCTCCCGGATGACATAATTTGCTTGCAGAGGACCCACGCACCTTAGCATAGGCACTAAATACGACTTCATAAACAACACTCCCTCCTCCATAACATATTGGTTTATCTTCATTCTTAATGCCCATGCTTCATTCTTATCCTCCGGCCATATTCCTTCTTCCAAACACTTGATTATGGGTGTCATCCAATTATCCCCTTCTTCTTCTACTACGGTATTCACTTCCTTCTTCTCGATTGATCTCTCCGTTAACACTTCTACCAGCACTTCCTTTGTTAAGTGATCGAATGCCACCGTGGCTAGCTTACTCAGTACATCTGCTTTTTGATTTCGCGCCCAAGGAATGTTATTGATCGAGAATTGTTTGAATCCAGCTATTAACTCCTTCGTCTTAGCTAAGTACTTGATCATGTTGGAGTTGGTGGCCACATAGTCACCGTTTATCTGGTTTGCCACAAGCTTCGAATCGACATACACCCTTATCTTTCGTACCCCCATGTCCGTTGCAATTCGTAAACCGGCTAGCAGCGCCTCATATTCTGCTTCGTTGTTCGTTGTGTCCTTGAAACTGAGCCGTAGGGCATAGGTGTACTCCGTCTTTGTCGGACTGATAAGCACTAGCCCCGCTCCGGCACCTATTTGATTGGATGCGCCGTCTATGTACAACGTCCAACGTTCGATCTCATCTACACTTGGCTTACGAGCAGGCTGTTGGAAGAAGGTTGGTGAGTTATTTCNGTTCCGAATGCATACCGCATGCTCCCTTATGAATCTCCCGGATGACATAATTTGCTTGCAGAGGACCCACGCACCTTAGCATAGGCACTAAATACGACTTCTTAAACAACACTCCCTCCTCCATAACATATTGGTTTATCTTCATTCTTAATGCCCGTGCTTCATTCTTATCCTCCGGCCATATTCCTTCTTCCAAACACTTGATTATGGGTGTCATCCAATTATCCCCTTCTTCTTCTACTACGGTATTCACTTCCTTCTTCTCGATTGATCTCTCCGTTAACACTTCTACCAGCACTTCCTTTGTTAAGTGATCGAATGCCACCGTGGCTAGCTTACTCAGTACATCTGCTTTTTGATTTCGCGCCCAAGGAATGTTATTGATCGAGAATTGTTTGAATCCAGCTATTAACTCCTTCGTCTTAGCTAAGTACTTGATCATGTTGGAGTTGGTGGCCACATAGTCACCGTTTATCTGGTTTGCCACAAGCTTCGAATCGACATACACCCTTATCTTTCGTACCCCCATGTCCGTTGCAATTCGTAAACCGGCTAGCAGCGCCTCATATTCTGCTTCGTTGTTCGTTGTGTCCTTGAAACTGAGCCGTAGGGCATAGGTGTACTCCGTCTTTGTCGGACTGATAAGCACTAGCCCCGCTCCGGCACCTATTTGATTGGATGCGCCGTCTATGTACAACGTCCAACGTTCGATCTCATCTACACTTGGCTTACGAGCAGGCTGTTGGAAGAAGGTTGGTGAGTTATTTCCGTTAGGTGTTTCCGAAAGGAAATCTGCTAGGACTTGCCCTTTTATTGCGCTCCTCGGAATGTATTCTATGTTGTATGCCCCTAACTCTACCGAGTACTTTGCGAGTTTCCCGGAGGCTTGAGACTTGTTAAGTATTTGTTTGATGGGTTGATCGGTGATAACTTTAATCGGGTGGGCTTCGAAATACCGTCGCAGCCTTCTCGATGCATGTAGCAAAGACAAGACCAGTTTCTCCATAGGAGCATAATTTTTCTCGGCCTCATTTAAAGTTCTACTGACGTAGTGGATCGGACACTGTTTGGCCTTCCTTTCCGCTACTAATACAGTACTAACGGCTTCGTCTGCCGCCGCTAGGTAAACGTATAGTGTCTCCTTTGCGACCGGGGTGGTTAAAGACGGCAGATCTTCGATAAGTTTCTTCATATTTTGGAAAGCAGTTTCTGCAGCCTCCGTCCAACGGTATTCATCCTTGTTTTCTTTGGTAATATTCTTCAAAGTTTCGAAGAAAGGGAGTGATCGCTCGGCCGACCTGGAGAGGAAACGATTTAACACTGCCAGTTTGCCGCTGAGGCTTTGCATTTCTTTTAACGTCCGGGGCGACTGCATATCTGCTATCGCCTTGGTCTTTTTGGGGTTAGCCCATATTCCTTCCGAGGTGAACAGGTATCCCAGAAACTTGCCCTCCTCCATTCCGAACGAACATTTCTTGGGGTTAAGTTTCATGTTAATCCTCCTCAAGTTATCGAATGTTTCGGCAATATCCTCTATCATCCCCCTTTCCTCCTTGCTTTTGATAACCATGTCATCTACATAGGCCTCTAGGTTTCTCCCAAGCTGTTCCTGAAAAGCCGTGTCTACTAGCCTCTGGTATGTCGCCCCGACATTCTTGAGACCGAACGGCATCTTCGTGTATCAATAAGTCCCCTTATCCGTATAGAACGCCGTTTTCTCTTCATCATCCTTGGCCATTTGCACTTGATGATACCCATTGTATGCATCCAAAAAACACTTGTACTTATATCCCATGACCGAATCGATTTTCCAATCTATGTCCGGAAGCGGGTAGTAATCTTTTGGACAAGCCGAGTTAATGTTTTTGAAGTCCACACACATCCTCCAGCTACCATCACATTTTTTTGACTAATATAGGGTTAGAAATCCAAGTCGGGTATTTGACTGGACGGACAATCCCGGCCCGGACCCATTCTTCTACCTCTTTTAACACCACCTGGCTGTGATCCGGTGCGAATACTCTCCGCTTCTGGCAAACCGGTTCCACCGAAGGATTGGCGTTGAGGTTATGTTCTATTATCCGTCTGGGGACCCCCGTCATGTCGGACGGTTCCCACGCGAATATGTCCAAGTTTTTAATAAGCAGTGCTTTCAGAAGATCCTTACATTCCTTGGTTAAGTTTCCCCCAATGGTAACCAGCTGATCGGGGTGTGCCGGATTCACCATTACTTCTTCCGGTGGACGATCCTCGCCGGATCCTGTCTCCCCGTCACACATTGTTTGCTTGTCCTACAACCTCCTGCATTCTGACACGACAATCGACCGAGTGACGAGCGTAGCAATGCCCCTTGGAATTGGAAATTTCATCATTGCATGGATAGTCGATGGAATAGCCCGGAGCGCCTTTAATCCACTTCGTCCAAGGATTACATTATAGGGGGACGGGACCCGGATTACCGTGAATTTCATTGTCGTTTTCCGGGATAACCCCCCGTTCCCGAATTCTACATCCATTTCCAGTTTTCCCAGCGGCTTAGTGACACTCCCGGCGAAACCAAGTAGGTCGGTGCGAGTGGGCTTCAACTGAGACTTGATTGAGGAATGCAAATTATTGAAGCAGTGTTCAAACATGATTTCTACCGAGGCCCCTTCGTCTACGAAGACCCGTCGTACCAAATATCCCTCTATCATTGCTTCCACAATGAGAGGCTCGTCGGACACATCGTTAGTAGAGACCGGTGGGAACGTTATGGGTACATTCATCTAGCTCTCCATCCTTTCTCGGTCTTTCCTTTTTCTGTCTTCCGAGTGTGTTCGGACCATGTTGATGATTTTTCCTTTCTGCGGTTCATCCCTACGTTTCCCGGCTCCTTTCTACCTGACATCTTTGATGAGGTGATTAAGTTTTCCCAATTCAAGTGCTTCTTCCAACTGTCTTTGCAACTGCCTACAGTCATTCGTGTGATGACCCTTCTCCATATGATATTCACAATACTTGTCTTGGTTCTCTTTTCGCGGGGGATAATTCATGGGTCTAGGTTGGGGCAATTGTAGCTGACGTTCAGTAGCTAAGATCTCCTTAGGGAGCTTCGTGAGGGAGTTTAAGGTGAGCCTCGGAGGGGGATTGTTCGAACGTGCCTGATAATCATTTCTGGGTGGAAGTAACGGTGCCTTCTCTCTGGGCCTATAGGGGGCGTACCCTTCGCGCCCGTAATGGTTGGTCCTGCCCTCGTTGTGCCACCTGTCCCCTCCGTATGGTCCCCGAAATGTCCTATCATCCCGGCGGAAGTTACTAGCCGGAAACTTCTTTGCTATCTCTGGCTTTTCTCCTCGAGGTAACTCCGTACTTGCGAACGCCTTTTCCGCCCTGACAAAATCATCTACCCGTATCATCATTTCTTCCACTGTCTTCGGCACTTTGTCCGCGAATCGCTTGGCTAATTCCGGAGTTTTACAGGCATCCATGAAGGACGAGATGCGCATAACCTCCGACACTCCTTGTATGAAACCTGTTTCCGTGGTCCACCTCTCCTTAAACACGGGAAGAGATTCATCCGCGTTTCTAACAATCTTGGTGATTTCTGTTGGATCCCTGAAGCACTTCTTTCTCGAGGAAAAGCGGGTGACAAACTGGTGGCGTAGGTCTGCCCACTCATCAATGCTTCCGGAGGGAAGCTTGTCGTACCATCCCCTGGCACTACCATCTAGAGTCTGTTGGAACATACGGCACCAGACAGGCATGGGCCATGATCCCTGCATGGCTGCTCCGGAGAACCTAGTAAGATGATCCTCCGAATCCGTAGACACGTCATAGAGTTTTATGTGAGATGGCATCTTGTGTTACGGGGCAGAGAACTCCAAGAGCCGGCGTGTTAATGGCGAGTTGGACTGCTTCTTAAAAGGTTTCCCCAGATCCTCATCGGACATCTTCTCTCCAGTTACAATTCCTCCTTGCCTGCGGTCTTGACCCCTATCACTATCGAGTCCCAGGTCATCAAAGTTCAACCGAATAGGCGGAACATTTTCCCTTCGGTTATGAGCCGCTAACAAGGATTTGAGAGCGGACAGATGTCCCTAGATTGTTTCCCTCGTTGCAAGAGCATCTTCCTCGTCATTTCCGGAACTTTTCGAACCGAGACCTGTCATTCTATTGCTGGGGCAGATTGAATGCGGGTCCCACGGATGGCGCCAATTTGTTTGAGTAAAATCCTGTCACCTAGCGAGGGTCCTCAAGAAGCCCTCCAGATGATGACTCATCGGTAGTAGAACCTGCGAATCACAATAAACGCGTTAGCCTCACCCCGGGTGTTATCACAGGACCAAGCTCCGGCGTGAGAGTAAGTATTAGGTTGGTGGTAGTAAATATGTGTGCAAGTATGCAGTAAATGCTAATCATATAAGTGAGTAAATGAGAAGTATTTATACTACCTCAAACTGTACCTGATTACTGTTCGGAACAGTGCATGGTACGAGTAGGCTACTGTTCCTGACATGTAGGGTGTGGCGCTCTAAACTGCCCCTATACTAGGGTGTCGGCTGAGATTTCCACGTGGCAGACATAGACCCGTGAAATCGGGGTTGAAGGCGGCGCTTGTCTGGTCCCTCCGGTAATGGCCGTCCGGACATCGTTCGTCTGGACCATCGAGGTATTGATGAGCGTGGGATTGCGACCACGCAACAGGTTTTACCTCTCAAGGGATCTTGAGAAGCTTGCAATCCCACCAGGCAGTGTACCTGGTCGGTGTAGTATAGTGTAGTGGTAAGTACGGGGGATTGATCGTTCTCTCACAGGGAATAGTGTTCGTTAGGATAGAAAAACTACTCTAAAAGGTCTAAAGGTGAAGGAAGATTATTTTTGTATTTTTTATTTTATGGAAAGCAAGTAAAATCTCGGGTTT
>LBNU01038538.1:10063-23553 GCA_014162995.1 Artemisia annua
ATTTTTTCAAAAATTAAATATCTAACAAACCCTTAATCATTACGCGAAAAAAATTATACTATCACGACAAAAATTAAATTATATTTCAATAGAGGGACACTTCTATATATTTTTGATGAATTTTTTTGTGAGTGTTGAAATTTCCGTTTGAAAAAATCGCATGTAATTTGTTATTTTAAAATCAAATGTAATTTTATGAAATCACATGTGATTTGTGAAATCAAACGTGATTTCTAACATACAAATCACATGTGATTTTTTCACATGAATTTTAACAATAAACAAAACTTCACAAAAAAAAAAGTCGTTGAAATTATATCGAAGTGCATGTCTACTGAAATATAAAAAAAAATCTTGTCTCGATGATTTATTTTTTGCCGCTTAACGATTTACCGTTTGTAAGATATTTTATTAAAAAAAAAAAAAAAAAAAAAAAAGTGATAAGGTTCTTTTCAATAAATGGTTAAGATCGGTTGATTAGTTATATAAAGAATTTAGGGTATAATTTCAACTTACTCAAACAACCACAATCGACGATCATATTGACACTTTTGTCACCAATCTTTCGAGTAACTATCATGTTAGGAAACAAAATTGTCTTTCGATGAAGTCAAATGTCTTTCATCTTCTTAAAGTGATAAAACGAAGATGATGATAATTTGAGAAAACAATGCTAAGATGATGATGACAAAAAGTAATTGAACAAAGTAGATCTCCAGGGCCGTCCCGTGAAATTTAGAGGCCCTGTGCGATAATTCTAAAATAGGCCTTTAACAAAAGGAATATTAAAGCAAAATTTGCAAACGATGATTATGCATTTCTTTTTAATATTTTATATAAGATATGATCAAATGAGGAAAAAAATGAGTATAATAAAATGTTTATTGTATTTTGATTTACAACATATTTCGTACCTTTTTTTTCTATGTGTGACAACAAGTGCACTTTTTTTCTATGTGTGACAACAAGTACACATTTTTTCTATGTGTGACGATTGAGCCTTCGACATGAAGCGCCCATATATATTTTTATAGAAAATATATATAACTGAAATACTACAAGTGCAAGGGTCTAAATGATAAATTTGAAGTAGAGACAAAGGTCTAAATGATAAATTATAAAAGGCAAGGGTTGAATTTAAACTTTAAAAGGACAAGTGAGTAACGTAGTACTAGTATTACTTGACAAATACGGAGTAAAAAGTTAGGGGCCCCACATATAACTTTCTTACACTTTTGGGGTCATCTTCCTCATTCTCTCATCCTCCTCCATCAAAGTACAGTGGCAAGCTTTTTTTCTTCCTTCTATAAAAAATTAATTCTTCATCTCAGATCATTTTTAACGAGATTAAATCTTTCAAGAATGATTTTGTACTTACACTAAAGTTTTACAAATCTGAGGCCCCTCTGAAAAAAAGGCCCTGTGCGGTTGCACATCCCGCACATGCCCAAATCCGGGCCTGTAGATCTCCCAATGCTTGTTATAAAACCCACATAGATTAAACTTTTTACATATTTGTACTTATAAATCTAATGGCTAGATTTGCTTTTTACGCTTTTTACATTTGGAGGGCTTATTATTTCATCATTTGCAGTGCTTTTTACGCTTTTTACGTGTTTTGTGGTTGTAGTATTTCTCGTCTGAAGAAATGCTACACCCACAAAATCATTCATAAAATGAGGTGTCAGTGAGTGGTTGACTTAATCAGAGAGAAGAGAGAACTATATAAAAAAAAACCAATCACTCCTTGACATCTCATTTTGTAGATGATTTTGTGGTTTTTTTTTTTTAGCATTTCCCATCTGTAAAGTCCAAATTGATCTCGGTTGTTTTGGATAAAGGGTATTACCCGATGAATATTTGACTTATAAGAATATGAAAACTTTGAGGAGTAAAAGTTTAAAAGTTTCTTTTGATGATTTCTTGTTTTTCACAAGATTGTGATTTTGAGAAGCAGATGTTTCGGATGGGTGTTTTTTCTTCGAGTACTTCATACCTTTTTGAAAATGATAAGTAGTAAATTGAGAAGCCTTTTTTGAAATCAGTTTTGAAGATTTACTCATGTAAACCTTTTCCTAAACGTTCACTTTTCGTCTTAAGGTATTAAAAATTAAAGAACTATTCTTTTTCCGACCAAAATAATCAAACTTTACATTTAAAGCATTGTATAACATTCTCAAATCATTGTATCATCTTTGTAAAGAAAGATGACCTTGTGTTTGTTTCCAAAATCTATCTTTTCCGGCTTTAGGATCATCAATTTTACGTGCCAATTTGTATTCGAAAGCGACATTTACCTTTTCATTTCCTACATAATTTTTTTTTTTTTTTGAATGGCAGAAAAATATTATATAAAATAAAATGCTAGTAGCAAGGCGCTAGAAGCCAAAGAATACAAAACAAATCTGCTAAAACTAAACAACACTTCCTAACTCCCGAGACTTTAACTGCGAGAACTACAGAAAGGATCAAAAAACTCTTGCCGATTACGGAGAACCAAGACAAGAGAAAAATCCCCACCGACAAAGTCTGAGCTACCGGATTTTCATAACAAGTTTCAAATTTGGCCGTTTTCTTTGAAAATTCAATCTTGGCATAATCAAAATCATTGGTTTGTTGAAACTCGGTGCTTCTTTATGAAATGAATGAAAACCTTACATCTTTCACATTTCAAATTAAAGTTGTTTTTTTTGCATTAAAAACATTTCATATTTTGAACACTTGAACGGTTTGTAATGCTTTCCTTTTTTTTCCATACTTGTTTTGATCTTGATAATCTAGATCGTGGTGTTCTAAAATTATAATTCCTCTTTGACTTATAAGAATATGCAAATTTTGGGGAGTAAAAGTTCAAACGTTTCATTTGATGATTTTTTGTTTCTCAAACGATTATGATTTTGAGAAACATATGTTTTGGATGAATGTTATTTCTTCGAGTACTTCTTACCTTTATGAAAATAATAAATAGTAAATTGAGAAACCTTTTTTGAAATTAGTTTTGAAGATTTACCCATATAAACCTTTTCCTAAACAATAGCTTTTCGTTTTGAGATTTTAAAATTTTAAGAGTTATTTGTCCGATTAAGATAATCAAACTTTACTTTTAAAGCTTTATATAACATTCTCAAATCATTGTATGCTTTTTGTAAATAAAGATGATCCTGTGATGCCAATTATGGTTCTAAAGAAGCAATTTGTTTCCAAAATCGACCTGAATCATCAATTTTACGTGCCAATTTGTATTCGAAAGCAACATTTTTCTTTTCATGTCTTTCATAATAAGTTTTGAATCTTTGGTCGTTTTCTTTGAAAACTCAATCTATCATCAAAATCATTGGTTTGTTGAAACTCGGTGTTTCTTTTCGAAATGAAGCTTTTGAAATGAATGAAAACCTTACATCTGTTATATTGTTCAAAATAAAGTTGTCTCTTTTTTGCATTAAAAACATTTCATCTTTTGAACACTCGAACGGTTGGTAATGCTTTCATTTCTTTTCCATACTTGTTTTGAACTTCAGAATCTAGATCGTGGTGTTTTGAAACCATAATTCTTATTTAACTTATAAAAGTTTAAATGTTTCATTTGATGATTTCTTTTTTTCACATGATTATGATTTTGAGAAGCTGATAACGCTCTAAATATACATATTTATACCCTCACTATTATACTACTTATCTACGTATTTATATGTATATTATTGTGCTTTTTTGTATATATATGGTACTAATTAGTTGCAGGAAGCAATAAAACGAGATAGCTTGAATATATGGCAAATATCTGTTAAAACCCATAACGGCCGTCAAGAGCAAGGACTAGAGTTGCAAAATATAGAAAAGATCCAAGTGCGCCGGTTTTAGTAACCAAGTGCGGTGTACTTGGTTAGCGCTCAAAATTGCAATTAATTCAAAAGGAAGTACGGCACACATTCTATATTATGCGGCCCAATTTCATGGCAGTTACAAGCTATCAACTTCATGAGATTGGCATTCATTGAGAGTCCGATCATTTGCCTTGCCTTTACTTCTCTGGTATTTAGTTACATACCTAGAGCTTATTTATACACACCATTCGTCTAGGTTACAAATGCACAACACAGGCAGAAGATCAAAATAAAGTAGGTTGAACTTACACCAAATTCAATCTACTTGAACCATTTTCACAAGAATAACCATTGGGCGATTTTGAAAGACATCTCCTGGGTTCTTTAGTTGCTGTGAGAAGGTTCTAAAGGAGCGTGAAGTTTAGTTGGGTATTGTTATCGTTTTCGTTTGGGAAAACTTGTTCTAAACACAATTTCTCTTGTAAACATTTGGTACAATCTTAGTATCCCTTTTAATATGATTATTACTGAATTACTTGATTACATGTTGTGTTTTACTTCTGTGAATATGGAGTTGTCAATTTATGTTTGTTTAGGCTAATGTAGGAAATTGATATGATGTGATATAATGGGAATATGCTTTTGATAATATGACTCGTATGCTTGACTTTAGTATTGTGAGATAATTGGTTATGGTTTGATTCATCTCTGCGGTAAATAGGTCGAAAGAATTGCTACCTTGATAAGTTTCATGATTATTTGTCTATGGTAATCGATATTAGCCTTGTGAGAGTTGGTTAATAAAACTATGAATCAATCTCATTTCTATCATTGTTTAAGACTTGCTCCCATGTCTAATGACCGGATTAAGGGAAGTATGCATGTTATATCTTCAGCCACAAACCACACTTTATGTACTTACTACACTTAGAATGAAAGTTCGAAAGAGCTTCTTTATGTAATAGGTAGATATACTCGTTATTATGATCACCCGTCATTATAACTTGTATGCATTCTTTATGTGTGCTTATCACCATATTATGATTTTTGATTTCATGTTCCTCTGCCCTAACAAGCATATCTTTAATCGTCTTTGTCCGTTTGGAATTACAATTTCACCAAATCTTTGATACGTGATAAGCATTAGGCTTTTCTGCAAAACGCTTGTTAACTGAAACACGACAATCCCTTGGGACGACCTGGTCTTACCAATTGCTAGATTACATCGAATGTTATAATTTACCCGTGTGTTAGTCAAAATAATTGTTTAAACTAGTCTATAAATTTAAAGCTTTATTAACACATCAAAGTTTTCAGCGCCACTGCCTGAGAATGAATTTTGTTTGTTTTTGTTATTTAAGTGTTCTGCAAAACTTTTACACTTGTTACCATTCAGTTTTCTCAAAAACTGAGCAAAAAAAAGTGTTCTGTTACTATAAGTACGTTACATAATTTACGCTGTGCACCCCACTTTCTGGAAAATAAAAAAGAACACTGGTTTTTATTCTAAAATCACCTTACTTTCTAGAAAAATTTCGAAAATGATTTCTAGGACAATTCCAAACAAACCCAAAAACCTATTAATGCTTAATTTTACTGCTAAGAACATTAGGATTACCTTTGATGTGCCTTTGTTGTTTAAACTCTTGCATATGTCCATATGGTATATTAAATCAAAAATACAAAAATATTTGTCTAGTTATTTGATTTGTGCTTTGTTGAATCTGTTATCCTTTTATTTCAGTTGTTTTGCATTTTGTTATATGAATTTTTTCGAGTGCTTCATGCTTTTCTAGCGAGCTAGTGTTTGTTGTTCTTGATGTTTGTAACTAATGTTTAGTTCTTTATGTGTACTGTTTACATATTATTTCTCAAACCGCTTACTGGCATTGGTCCATTAACGTGTGTCTTTCGGCCCAAATTGTAAGCCCATATGCGGGTTGCCTGTCTTTTAAGGAATGATATGTTGCTGTTATACCAGATAAATATAACGTTGTTTCTGAAATATTAAGGAAACTTTCTACCGTCTTTAGTACAATATCAAATTCAATAGCAGGTATGGCTTTTACAAATCCTTTATCATTCCATTAATCCATTGGTCCATGATGGCCATGACCAAACACTTTTTTTATTATAGAATTTGAAGAGGGTCGGCTACAAATTGAGATTCTGGTTTTAATTTATTCTACCATGTTATTTTGTTATTCTTTATGGGCTTCGGTATCAAATGATATTTTTATTATTTTTGTTGGCTACACTTCTCTTATTTTGTTGGGTTATTGTTTTTGTTCAGGTGTTGCAGCTGCACATTCAGCTCTTGCAATGATAAGACGCACTTCTGATGAGGTTTGAAAACGTGCGTTTTTAGGGGATCATTTAGTCTCTAAACTCGTATATATTTGATCAATTGTTACCTTAAATCATTTCTTTTTGCATTTTAGGTACTTTGGAAGCAAAGAAACGAGTGTGTTTTGGGCTTATTTGGACAAAAAAAATGAAGAAAACGACCAAGTCATGAATTCGTCAGGAAAAGGGGCCCTGACGGCGTCACAGGCTACAACGTGACACCGTCACTTGTATTTTGGCATGAAGATTCAGAAATAATTTTACACGTGATGGTTCAGATAAATATGATGGTCTGAGAGCTGACGGCGTCACCACTTTTTGAACAGTAGCTGACGGCGTCACAAACTACAAAGCAACAGCGTCACAAGGGCGACACAGCTATAGAAGAAACCCTAATGACGGCGGACTGACGGTGTCACAACTATAAAGTGACGCCGTTATGAATGTAATCTTATATATATTTCGTAAGTTTTCTTTTATTCGTGTAGCATCTTGGAGAGGTAAACCCTAGGACGAATTTCAGAGTTTTTTTAAGGCTTTTTTCCAGCCACCAAACCTGTGTTTTATTGAAGATAAGTGATTCCGCTTTAATCATTCAATATTTCTATATAATTTTTGATTATATGTGACTCTTCTCTTCTCTTTAACATGCTTGGCTAAATTAATTAGTGTTTGCTTAGATTTGAATGAAACTAATTATTAATTATTGATTTTCGTCTATCGTTTAATTGGTTGTCTCGCGTTAGGAATAGGAAAACTGGCTTATTCTTTAATTGTATTAGCTTGTACATCCGACTAAACGCTTTCTTCACTAGAGTGCACTAGTTATTTATTTTCGTTGTATTTATTGCATGAATTGCGGCTTGTTGATATTAAGAGTTTTAATGACTATAGGATTCTTAAAGGAGACTTATACATCCATAGAGTTAAAGCATATGGCACCTCCCTAAAATAAGAGATAACTAGGAAGTAAGGATAATTTAAGTAAACACCTTTTTCTATCATAAGAGTGACCACAATTTATTTTCCACATTATTAGTTTAATTTAGTTTTTATTAGTTTAGTTATTAGTTTAAAAAACTCACTCTTCAAACCTCGAGATATTTTCAATTTGCTTTCAAAAAAATATAAAAATACAAAAAGAATCATTCTACACCTCTAGACCTAATTCGTCATACACTTCGGCATTCACAACACTATTCCCCTAGAGAACGATCAATCTCTCTTGTTATACCTATACTACACTACAACGGTTAGGTACACTGCCTAGGAGGATTGTAAAACTTTTTGTGTTTAGAATATCTGCATCAACTTTAAAAGAAAAGTTCTTTACTCATCAAGCACATGTAAGGCAGATCAGTTGTAACTCATTTCTGTTATAATTATATGATTGTTTGGACATGCTTTTTAAGTGGCTAATGTGACTTCAAGTTTTACTTATCATGTTTGGTAGACTGTGGGCAACAAATATAACTGGGCACGTAGTAACGAGTAATGACCACCGGCTGACCAATTGTATTTCTCTATTTTGGTTTGAATATGTTGGGTTATAAAGACAAAGTACTGCTGGAAGATCAAAGTACTACTTCTCATAAAAGTCAAAGTGCTGCTGAAGAAAGTCAACGTACTGTTTATTAAAGTACTGCTATGATCAAGGACTACAATGTAAAACGTTTAAGGATCATTATGTAATTCTAGAATGTTCTTTAGATTAGAGTTAGTTTACTTGTCGTTCAAGTATTGTAAACTGACTAGGGTTTTCCTTATGCCTATAAAAGGATCCCTAGGTTGGCATTAGAGAATACGAATATAAGAATACGATATTAGAGATATTTAGGGTTGTTAGTGAATCTGTGTACGTAAGCAGGTTCAAAGTTTTAATATAATCAAAGTTCTTTGATAATTCTTCTTAGCTTTGTGAAAGTAGATTCTGCATACTTAACAGAGTTACTCAGTGTTTCATTGTTAGTAGTTTAGGATTTATCCAAGATTACTAAACCCTTACAAGCTACATAGTTAGTTTGGTCAGAGTATATCGATCCAACAAGTGGTATCAGAGCTTGTGTGGAAACTCTGATTAAGAAGAAAACCTTGAAAACCGATTTAACAAACCCTAAAGATGACGACTGAAGCTGCACCACTCCCATCCATCACCTCACTCAGAATTCCTATCATCAAGAAGGGAGAATATGATCTCTGGAGCATGAAGATGAGGCAGTACATTGCTATTACAGACCATGCTCTATGGGAAGTAATTGTTAATGGTAATATGGTCATTGAAGAACTTGAAACAGTTCCAGGACAACCTAAACCACCTCAACCACAAGTGCCAGCAGCTACAAAAAGAAATCAAGATAAGGCTCTCAACATACTACTGTCTGCTATTCTTGATGGTCACCTACTCAAGTTTCATGATGCTAAAGATGCAAAACAATTATGGGCTGCTATCAAGACAAGGTTTGGAGGTAATGATGCTTCCAAGAAGATGCATAGAAACTTGTTGAAGCAACAATTTGAAACACTCACTGTTGGTGAAAGAGAAGGTCTTGATGCTACCTATGATAGATTTCAAAATCTCCTTAGTANTATTAACTCCTGCGCCGTCAGGAGTGTTCTGACAGAAAGTTTAACGTTGGAGTTTCCGGAAAATTTCTTGGAAAACCTTGTCTCAATCCTGGGAATTCTTGCAGAAAACACATCATTATGAACTCGATACAGAGCATTTGGACCTCTAACAATTTACGAATATTGTCAAACTAATTTCGTGATCATGATGTCAATGTTCATTCGTTCTATATTTAACCGATTTGGATGTCTGGATTCGGGTTTGTTTTGGTGTGTAAACAAACAGTATTCAAAAAATATCAAACAAAGTGAGTCAATGTTATCGTGAGTCGACAACAAGACGTGGAAAATACCAGTAAACCCTTCGTGAAAAGGATACCTCCGTAAAACTGTGCATGTGATATTTTAAAGACCCGGGAAGTGATTTCCCGGGTCGTAGCCCCAACGAGGGTGTGAATGGAAAAGCTTCGTGGAAAGATCGGAGATTAAATCTTTGTATGTTGAAAAGGTTGTTCTGGTATTGTTGTACGTTAAATTAACAAAAATGGAAAATTAATTAACGTAAATGAAAATTGAACAACCTAAATGGGAAATTGAACAATGGAATACTAGGAAAATCCTAAAACTACCTAAAAGACTACGGGAAACATGCTAGGAAAAACGGGGAACCCTAAAACGCAATTTAAGCTAAACACGCGACGTTTATTTAAAATAAACGTCAATGCGCAAAATAAAACGTGAATTTTGAGCTACGCTAATCCTACGGGCTCACAAATAATTTTCTAACGCACTAAAAGACAAAAGAAAATTTTAGAAAAAAAGAAAATTAAAAATTTAATAAAAATCCTAATTACTACGAATTAAAAACTAATTAACACAAATTAGATAATAATTAATAGCTAAACTATTTAAATAAATCTAAGTTTTTTCTGGAAAATCTAAAAAGTTAAAAGAAATCTAAGAAAATAAAGAAACTTGAAATAAGCACTTGAAATAATCTGGAAAAGCAGTTTTTTAAGTTAAATAAGCAAAACAATCTAAAACCTATTTAAAAGAATTTGGTTGTAGGACTATAACGAAAAAGACCTACGGGCAAGTTGGTTTAGTGTTGTTGTGTTGTGTCCGAGTGAGGGGTGAGGTCCTGGGTTCGAATCCCAGGCCTTACTTTTTATTCAAAATCTATTTTTTTTTCTTCAAATCAGTTAAGCTCAAAACTCACTCCACTTGTGTAAAACAGATTTTCACAAACAAGTTTAAATGAATTCCATTCCAAATAAATCAAACAGTTTAAAACTCAACACTTGTTTTGCTTCTTTGGAAAATTCACAACACAACAAGAATCAAAATAGATCAAATAAGCTTAAATGAGCAAACACATCTAAAAACATAAACAAAAACAAGAAGTAGCAACAGGATCAAATACAATTCTTATTCAACAACAGGATCAAATACAATTCTTATTCAACAACAACAATTCAACAATCTCAGCAAGAACGAGGAACAAGAACAAGTAGCAGCAAAACAAGAGCTACAATAAGCTCAAATAAGCATACAAAAAGCTCACATAATCATAACAACAACAACAACAACAAGAAAGATCAACAACACAATAACAACAACAAATCAAGAACAATCAACAGGCTTAGCATAATAAACAAGAACAAGAAAAAGAAAAGTAGCAGCAGCAGTTACAGAAAAAGGGCCAAAGTAAGGGCAAAAATAAGCACTCTAATAAGCAATATAGGGTAAACTAAAAGCATAAGCCTAAACTATACCTAGGGGGCTACTCAAAATGACGAAAATCAAAAGATTTCACCAAGAATTGATCACTATATAGCCAAATGAAAATTGGATAAAACTGGGGTGCAGGGCAGGCCAAGGCTCAACTTGGTCACTTTGGGCTCAATTTCAAGTGACCAATTGTATTCCAAACTGTAAAATTCTTTTTGATCTTGAAAGACAAGCCACCAAAGATTACAAAACAACAATTTTTACTCAATTCCAATGATCCATGAGGGCTAGAACTGATCTGGTGTTTTGCGCCATTTTTCTGTTTATGAAAAATTTTGACTTTCTATTCTTTCTTAAATGTTGACTAATTTGAGATTAGAATGATCCTAGGTACTGAATATGTTATATTAACCCAAGTTATGACTAAAATAAGCTAGCTTAACAACTTTTATAACTAATCTAAGATTATACTATCCTAATATACTAACAGTTTCATATTTATGCCAAGTTTATTTTTTCGAAAAAGTTAAAGCTAACCAAATAAACACAATCGCCGCAACAAAGGAACCAATTAACAAATTCAGTTTCGAATATATGCAAACTACATAACAACAACTTTCAATCACCAAGAATCAATCAAGAACAAAAAGATCAAACGAGCTCAGTTGCTACCGAGCTAGCAACAGAAACTGAGGACAAAGGGGCAAGATTGAAAGGCAAATAAGCTAAGCGAATGGGAAACATGCATAGGGAAATCAGGGGAATCCTAAAAAACTAAAGGGACAGAGAATAAGCATTACTATAAGCCTAGAAAGCACTATATAAGCCGAAAACTAACCTAAGGGCTGCTAAAAAAATGGATTGAGGGGCTAATGGGGTTACTTTGGGGCTGACAAAAGCTGGTAAAAAAATCATAAAAATAAAATAAAAATATGGAGCAAAAGACAAGCAACCAAATAAGCTACAACCCAAATTCCAGAGCAATCGGTCAAGAAACGAAGAAATGAAAAATCAAAAGTTTCTGGGCTGTTTGGGCACTTTTTGACAGCAAAACAGTGGACAAAATGGGGCAAAATGGTTGGGAAAATGGTGATTTTGACCCACAAAAGTCAAGTCCAGGTTAAGGAAAAATGCACTAACCTTTTCTAAGCTAAAATAGAGCTAAGGAGATGCTAACAAAAGCTTAAACTACTTCTACCTAAGCTAATTTGTTGAAACAGTTATAACAAAAATGTTTTTTTGAAAAACTAAGTAAAAAGCTATAAAACTACTTTAGGCTACTAAAGTTTTCTTTGAAATGACTAAATACTTTATATTGGAACTGACCTTAATGGAATTTTGAACAAAAACAGTTTTTAAACCAACAAAAGTCCTTGTGCCAAGCACTCCCTTAAGGATGTGCTGATTGATGTTTTTAAAGAAAAATGTTGTTTAAGGACTGAATTCTTGAAGGGAAAAGGGATGTTAAGTCTAGATAAGCCTAAATAAAGAGTACATAAACCTTGACTTAAGCTAAGAAGCAACTAAATAAACTAAATGAAAGACAGAAAAATAAAGGCTTGAACTAAAATTTCTTCATTAATAAAATAAAACCAGTACATTAACTTAAAACTAAAAACTAGCTAAAATGATACTAAAATCCTACCCCCCTTACAAAATGGCTAAACAACTGATTTTTATACTAAAATGCTAGGGTCCTCTTTTTGCTTTTGTCTTCTTTTTGCTTTTGTCCTCTTGTTGCTGTGTTTCTTGTGTGAGAGTAAAACCTTGGATCAACTTTGTGCTTTCTTGATTTAATCACAACCATCAGATGGCCTTGGAGCCAAAGGAGTTCAATCCGAGCCGTTTATCAAATGGGGAGGGTGTGGGATTGATGACATGGATTGGTATCATGTGATAGGGTATGGTATCTCGTGAAGGAGGGGTGCTTTTGAGGAGGTGGGATGGAGTGTTGCAGGAAAAGGAGAGGGGAGGTTTATGTATGGCGGGTAAAGGATTGCAGGGGATGAAGATGGAGTGAGTTTGACTGTATGGTCAAAGAGATANCGTCCTTCTTCCGCGAACTAATCTAATTCTAAACTACGTATAACTAACTAATGTAACTACTACGAGCTAAACAATGCTTAATCATATCTGGGGTGACCGAATCTTTCTTATACAAAAATCGTATTCCTAACAGAATATTTTGCAGAATTCCTGGAGATTATAAGTTAAAGAATTGACAAAACTTTTTAGGTTTCCGGAAAAATACAAAACTTTCAAGAATTGTAGAAAATTATAACCTGATGCCGTCAGAGAGTTCTGACAGAATTCTCATGTTAAGCTTCCGGGAAAAATTCTGGAAAATCTAAATCTTACTTCCTGGAATTCCTGCAAAAATTCATTATGACTCGATACAAGCATTTGACTCAAACAAATACTAATATGTATGCTAATTTCGTTGTTATGATTCATGTTCATTCGTTCTATATAAACCGATTTAGATTTCCCTTACACTTAGCTTTTGCAAAATACCTTTATATGTAGTTAAGACGAAGTTAAAAACAAAATAAAGCATTTTCACAATTTTATATGAAACATGAACCAATAACAATAAAAATAAAACACACATACGGAAATAAAAACAAACAAACAAACAAACAAAACAAATAAAGCAAATAAAGCTTGGGTTTCCTCCCAATAAGCGCTTGTTTTTGTTCGAGTCACGAGCCTGACTCTACCCTTATTTAACAGAAATAGGGGAGGTTTTCCCTACACTTAGGATTAAGTGTGGGTGGAAGTAGCGATAAAAACCATCTCGGTGGAAGTATGCCACGTGAGGGAAGAGTGGTGGATGAATTATATGCTCAAAGATGTGGGATCCTATTATCATAACCTTACCTAATTTAATTCGGTCCATGGGTAAATCAAAGTTTTCTCCTAAAAAGGGATTATCTTCAATCAACTTCGAAAGGCTCCTAGTTGGGAATCCATCTTGACCTAATAAACCTGGTTTAAACCCATAATGTTTCTTGTGATCTATCATGA
>LBNU01038540.1:2685-17018 GCA_014162995.1 Artemisia annua
AGAACAAAGAACAAAGAAAAGTCATGTATCAAAGATCACAAAGCATAAAGGAACAAAGACTAAAGACTATTCTACAACGACACACAAAGTTCAACATCAAAAGATGACTAAGACCAAATCACAGGGAACGTCATTCGAATGACCATCCCTTAGGGGGAGATTGTTAGCATTTAAATTTTATAGAAAAAGTGATGGTCGGTCTCATATGTAATATAGTATGTCGTGTAGGTAGAATTAGTCATTGGGCCTTGGACTAGTTAAGCTAATATGTTATAAGTTAAGACTTAAGTATAAAACCAAGTCCAAGCCCAAGCCCATCAAAGCCTTTAGGGCATCCACGAATTGTACTATAAATACACCTCAAACTCTCATTTGAGGTGTGTGCTTGTGTGTGTAATGTGTGTGTTTTCTCTAATAAAAGTCCTATTCCATACGCCTCATATTATACATCAAGTCACCATCTTTCTCATCTCTTTTCTATATATTATACGTGATTTAGATTGATAAAGTTGTGATATTTACGTTATAACACTGTTGGTGACAAACAGCATGTTTACACAACCATGTCCACTACCACTTCATTACCCTCAAACAACATCAATTGTGATGATGTTGTATGCTCATTCTTTGCTCAGCAAGCCACTTTTACCTGTTACTTATGAAGAAGATCTGTTGCAAATTGAAGATGATGCTCTAGAAGAGATTGACATAAGATGGAAAGTTGCTATGATCACTGCTAGGATCAAGAAGTTCATGAAGAAAACAGGAAGAGGCATTGACTTCAAAGCCAAACAGGGTATAGCATTTGATAAGTCTAAAATTGAATGCTTTAATTGTCAAAGGACTGGACACTTTACAAGGGAATGCAAGTTTGCTAAGTATCAAGCAAATAGGATGATTGAGAAACCCAAGGTTGAAATCAAGGAAGTTCCTGAACCAAAACCAAAAGCATTAGTGGCTCAAGAAAATCTTTCAGAAGTTGACCGGAGTGCTGAATTTGATGAAGAACCAGTAACTATCTCTATGCTTGCAATGGAGGAATTTGATTGGAGCATAGCTTTTGATGAGGAACCAGGATAAGCTGCTTTGGATTCAAATGAAGATCTTGGAGGCTTTGATTGGAGCATGGAAAGTGAAGATGAACCTATTTTGCTGGCTATGGTAGCTACTTCACCAAGTTCACCCACTGCTACTGAGGTGTGCTCTAAGTGTAATAATGTTTATCAAAAGCTACTTAATGACTATGTGTCTGAAAGAGATAAATATAATAAAGCTAGGTCTGAAGTGCTTGGTTATCAATTGACTTTAGAGTTAATGGAAGCCAAAATAATAACACATGAAAACAATGAAGTAGCTTGGACAGAACAATATAAGCAACAGGATTATCTATTAAAACTCAGTGAATGGAAGTTAGGATGTAAGGTGTCTGAATTAGAAAAGATGACTAAAGAAAGAGATATTTTGTTAGAAAAACTTGCTAGTTGGAAAGAATCTGGTCTTTCACATGCTAGTTTTTGTGAAAAACAAAGAAGAGCACATGTTAAAACAGGACTAGGTTATGGTGTTGAGTATAGTAGCTCAGAAGAGAACCCAACTAGTGATAAGGAACAAGGTAGTTCAGAGGAACTCTCAACTAGTGAATTTGAAACCTGCTCAGAAGAAAACACATCTAGTAGTGAGGAACCCATTAACCCAACACCTCCTGAATTTAGGAAAGATGAGGGGTATCATGCAGTTCCTCATGCCACTGGAAGTTTTCAACCACCTAGGAAAGATGTTTCTTGTTTTGGAGTAGACAATCTAGAGTTTAGGAATAAGCTTAAGGGTCAATCTAATCCAAGTTCATCTGAAGAAAAAGTTGAGATTCCTAAGGATGATACACATAAAAGGAATGCTAGGGATTCAAGGAATGCAAACAATGATAAAAGGTTTTCTAAAGTTTTTTCAAAACCAGCAGTATTCTCAAACTTTTCTCAAAGAACTGCTAGTCACTCAGCAGTACCTTCACAAAATACTTTTCAAAATACTGCTAACTTTAGAAATTCTTTTAATCATTCACCTAGAAATCATACTGGTCTTGGCTATAAACCTCAAAGAACAGGATTTGGGTTGATAAATCAGAAATTATGTTTTGTTTGTTATAGTCCTAATCACTTGATAAAAGATTGTAACTTTCATTCAGAATACGTAAGTCAATACCCAAAGACTAAATCTGCTCATGATAGGCCAACAGAGACTAAACCAGTTTGGAACTATTCAAGTAGAGTCAACCATAGCAATTTCTCAAAAGCCTATAGGTACCCTCACCAGAAAAGACCTTTTTCCAAACCACCAGTACCTTCAGGCAACACTTTTCAAGGTACTGGTAAGCCACAAACAGTACCCTCTCTAAGTACTATTAGGAAGTTTTCCCCCAATCAAGGTACTGCTAATGTAAGACCAAGAAGTTCCAACAGAGTACCTAGAGCTCCTAGCCGTGATACCAATTTCAATAAACCTAAAAGGCTTTACAACTCGAAAAGAGTATCTAACTCACAGCCTTCAAATCAAAAAGTGAAAACCATGTGGGTCAAGAAAGAAAGTACTGCTGGGAAACAACCAGTACTTTCAGAATGTGTGGGTAAAAAGGAAAGTGTTGTTGAAAAAGAAAGTTTTGTTGAAATCAAAGATCAAGTTTTAGAACATAATAAAGTGATTGATCATGTTTTCAAAAACAGTGAAGATTACATACTTAAAGAATTTAAGTATGTCACTCCACAAGGGGAACACAAGTCAGTAATGGCTTGGGTTCCTAAAAGAAACTAACTTTCTTATTATTGTGCAGGGCAACCCAGAAGAGGAGCTTAAATATCATTTAATTGTTGATAGTGGTTGCTCTAGAAGCATGACAGGAGACAAGGAGCTACTGTCAGATTTTAAGGAATATTTTGGAGGAAGGGTTGCATTTGGGGATGATGTTGAAACTATATAGACCTTGATAGATCGTGTAGCTCTCGTTGATCGTTAGCAGTGTCTATGTAATCACAAACACTCTAATAGAGAATCTCCAAAGCTTGTACTCTAATGCGGAAAACAAATACAAGCATAAACAATTAATACTAAGAACACTTAATCCTCTATGGATTATATATTAAGAACTTGTAAACTTGTTCGTTACATCAAACATAAACTTGTGTTCCTTTTATAGAGAAGGAACTCTAACCTAAACCGTTTCTCAAGAAACGTATAATCTATAAACTTTAAATGATATGCATTATCTTTTCCTAATATAACTCATGCATATCCTAACTACATTACATAATACGCGGTTTAACTATATCCGCAGAAACTAAATATGCTGAAACTATGTCTTCAGCAGTATCACATCTTCAGCAGAATCTGTGTCTTCAGCAGATTCCTTCAGCAGTAACCATCAGTAGAATTCTCACTTAGCAGAATTCCCAACAATCCTCCCCTAATCTTGAATTTGACCTGGGTTAAGTTCAAGATTTCTTGATAGATCTTTAAACACAGCACACTAGAGGATTGTCTTCAAACATCAGCAGCAAAGAATCAAAAAGAAAACATCTCTATGATGAATAAGCTGGAAACACATGATCTTTGCAGCAACATATGACAACTGATACATCAAAACAAATTAGTTTCATACTATTCTCATCACATCCAGATGTATGAACATCTGTGAGAGGTGAATCACTGAAAATAATGGATTTGATGTCTCTTTACCAATAGCCATTACTACTGGAGTAGCCAAATGTTTAAGTTTGAAAACTATGGTACACTGATAACCATATGATTTTTAGTAAATCATCAACTATAAACGGATTTGAGATGTCTTTACCTGTAGCCGTTTGCTCAGGACTAGCCAATTCTTAAAGGAGATATCCTTGGTGAATTGATAACCAATATGGATTTCCACAGCCTTTACCATAAGCCATATACTCATGGGCTAGTCAATTCTTAGAATATTCAGAGAATAAGATCCATGGTGAATTGATGACCATTTCAACTCTCAGCAATTAAGCATGGGTGAGTTGAGTACCCTATGATTTTTGGCAAATCATTACAGCCATCAACAGATTTGATTAGTCTTTACCAAAGCTGTACCCTTTGGACTAGCCAACTCTTTAATGGACACAAGTCACATCTGGTGAGTTGATAACCATCTACAGAGTTACTATACAACAAATTTTTTTTTTTTTTAATACTAAAAACAAAAGAATAAACAAAATATACAACAATTACCCCAAAGAAGCATCAATGGTAACCCCATGCTGTGCTTTCATACCCATTTTGAACTGAATACTACTCCTGATAGCTGTAATCAATTGCTCAGCATGAGTCATGTCATTGCCACACACATCATAAGGAACTAGCAGCTTCATCTCCAACATTTGATTCAGAATCCTTAAAGATATGGGATAGGTAATCTCAGCACACATGTAGAGAACCTTGCCAGCAACAGTAGACAATACATGAACATTGGGTAGAGGATAAAACTTCCAATTAGAAACCTCCCATCTTGACTGTCCCATCCAAACATCAAAACCTCTACTAAGATGAAAATTGGAATCAAACAACACAGTCAAATCACCCTTCAAATACATACCACTCCCAGTAGGTTGTTTGTTCTTATAATAAGAGGTAACCCAAGAATACAACTTCAGCAAATCCTCTCTGTCCACAAAAGTTAAAATTTCACTTAGAAAAGAGAAATATTTAACTGACCCATCTGCTCTGTGTATAACATTAATATCCTGATCCTTGTATTGAACAGGATGAACCTCCCAACTAACCAAAGGAACATGAGGAATAGGATCTTCACCATCATCTTCCTCAACCTCAATATATTCTGAAGCATCTAAGGGAGTAACCAAACTAGTAGGAGGCCTCTTTCTACCTTGAGTCTTCCTTCTGGTGGCAGTAGAAGATGCATCAGTAGTATCAGGCTCAGGTTTAACTGGAGTTGAGGCAGGTACTGAAGAATCAGCAGGAACATCTGTAGATGCTTCAGTAGGAACATCTTTTGGTGCTTCAGCAGGAACAGAGTGTTCAGTAGTATCTTGAACTGCTGAGGATGTCTGTACAAGATCTGGAACTGCTGAAGGTGTGTCAGCAGGAACAGATACTGAAGGAGCAGCATCCATAGGCACACCAGTTGTAACTCTAGCCTCTGCAGCCCTAGCAAAATCAGCTTTATCAGCTTCCAGCATCTTCTTAATAGCTTCCTCACTTAATTGATCTTCCAAAATTTGCTTCTTAGTTCTTTGCCTAGTAACTGGTCCTGTATGAACCATAGGAGCCTTTCCCTTATCAGGTAGAACAGAAGATTCAGTAGAATGGAGTGCCTCAGCAGTAGTCTCATGTGTAGACTTCTGCCTTTTAGAAGGTGGTTCCTCATGTTTCTGCTGAACAGAACTCTTCTGGCCTATAGACATAATGTAGTTATAAGTTTTTACCAGTTTCTCATGAGGCATGTTCCAAACCTTTTCTTTACTCCATCCAGAATTAAACACAGCTGGACTCATATTTTTCACTACCACTCTCATAGTATGAGTGAGTTCAGCTTGGGTAGGAGGTTTAGCCAATTTAGCTTTGAGTTTCTTTGCATCCTCCTCTTTCTTCTTCTTCCTTAGCAAGGCAACAATGTCATCAGTGGTAGCATTATCACCTATTAGATCCCGAGTAAGAGAAGTATTGGAAGCAATTTGAGCTCCAATATTCATCCAGTCAGTTTCATCAAACTCAGCTGCCATGGCATCCAGCACCTTCCTTCTTTCAGGGGGTAAGGTAGAAACATAAGAGGCCTGTACTCGTTCAACTTCTGCATTTATCTTTGCCTGTTCTTGTTCAGCCAAAGCTTGACTCCTCTGAAATTCCTCATGTGCTGCAAACAGTCTCTCTTGGGCAAGTAATTCCTCCTTAGTAATCTCATCTGCACCAAGATCCTGATCAACCACAGGAATTTGAGCATGTTCAGTAGCTTCAAACAGCTTAGAATCAGCAGGTTGAGGTGTAGTATCATGAATCTTTGGAGAAGAAGAGTGTGCAGGCTCAGCAGATGCAGAAACAGAAGAAGAAGAAACAAAAGGAATTTGGGACTTCATCTTGACAGAACTATCAGCATTATCTATATCCATGAATTGAACATTTGCATCAGCAGCACCAGACTGCTCTTTAGGAGTATCAGCAGTTGTAGGTTTTGGAGATGAAGAGTGTGCAACCTCTGTAGCATCAGCCAACATATGAAGAGGATCAAGAGAGGCAGATCCCTTTGTTGCAGCCTCAGCAGGAATCTCCAACTCATCCTCTGAATTAACCACAAATTTTCTTTTCTTTGTGTTCCCCAGTTGAGCTTCCAACTCCTTGACTCTCTCTGTCAGTTCATGTATTTGACCCCCAAGTTTGCTCTTGGTCTCCTTTAACTCACTTTCCAAAACACCTACTTGTTCAACATACCTGTTTAACAACTGATAAACTTTGGTTAGTGTAATTGGGTCCTCAGCTGTACCATCTGGTTTACCAGAGGTTTGTGGAGCTTCATTGGACCTGTTAGGAGACATGTGAACCTTATCACCAGTAGTGGTGGTATCATTCAAAACCTCTCTAGCTTGACTAGAAGTCTGAGGTGCAGTGAATATTGGTGTTTCAGTATTAGGTTCAGTAGCAAATGAGTCAAAGAACTCATCAAGGTCACCAAATTGGTCAGTCATTGGTGTCTGTTCTACATTCCTAGGGTCAACTGATCCTTCTGCAGCATTAGAGGCTGGTTCCAGAGAATCAGTAGGTTGCTCATCAGGAGCAATAGGACTAGGAGAAACCACCTGCTGTTCATCCGCAGCCACTGAGGTTGAAGCCTCAGCAGCATGAGATGGACCAGCAGCATCCTCAGCTGCGGATGCATTGGCATCAGCAGCTGCAGGAATAGGTGGAATATCAGCAGCATTTGGACTAGGTGGATTATCACCTTCAGCTGCAGCAGCATTGTCACCAGTAGGCAACATAGCTGGAGGTAGAGGCCAATGGGTGCCAGAAAAACCACTTTCCATGTTTGAAAACACCTTAGCAGCTAATTCAATAACAGGTGTGTGAGTTCTATCTAAAGTCTGAATCCCTATAATGATTTGAAGAAACCTAGGGTACATATAAAATTTATTTTTAACAGCCTGAATGTTACCAATCATGCCCCTAAAAATATATCTAGAAAAATTAAAATTTGTACCCTTGGAGATATTAGCAATAGCACAAGCTACATGAGTAGAAAATTGATCCAGACCTCCTGTCTTGTTACTCATGCACTTCAACAAGGTATGCACCAGGAACTTCCATTTTGGACAAAAGAGCTTCTTGTACCACACCTTTCCATCCCCTCGATAACCAATAGCTCTTAATGCTGGAAGTATCACAGACTTATCTTCATGATATTCACCATCCGCATCTTTTAATTGAAGTTTGCTGCGGATCAATGACTCAGTGACCACATACTCTTTCCCATCAATCCAAGCAACAATTTGGGTCTCAGTATCGGATACCACAGCCGTATCCCAAAATTGTGTGACCAATGATTCGCACACCAGGTCCGGACAATGTGTCAGAGCAAAGTGAATATTAGATCTCTTCAAGAAGTCTACCATAGGTTCGAATACTTCTTTACCTTTAACTTTACCCAGAAAAGCAATTAAGTTGTGATCACTTTTAAACACAAGGTTAGCCATAGAGAAATGGTGAAACAGAAATGATCTTGAGAGGTTAGTGATGGGTTTGAGTTTATAACGAGTGGGATTCAGTTATTTTGAAGTGGGATACACACGATTAGTTATATAAGGAAGTTACCAATAATCGTGGGGGTTAGTTAACAGCGAATCTTTAGAGAATCGTTTGACTAATTTGACTTTATAACGTACCCAAAAGAAAACCCATTTTTACCCATCAGCAGATTGAAAAAGTCCATCCGTAGAATCCCACGGTCAATCCGCAGCATAAGTATGACAGGTTGTCATCCACTCCCACCTTTTGTAACTGACTCTCCATCAATCGTCTTAAAAGCCCAATCAACATTATAAAACCTCTCAAATCATCCTTAACCATCATTATTCATTGAGTAACCGTCTTTGCATCCAAAACCACATCATGAGTATCATATACATATCATCTGATTCAGAATCATCGGAACACAATGATTTACCACCACCATCACAACCAATGCCAATTCCACCACCACATACAATGCCTGCGAGAAGAATCCGTGGTTGGAGAACCAAAGAAGAGGCACGCAAACGTAGACATGATGCACCAGCTCCTCCTCCTCCACCAGCACCACCAGCACCACCTTTGCCTTTTCCATCCTCTGACTCAGATACCTCTGATTCAGATACCTCTGAGTTATTGTTTTATGAGGATGTCAATGAAGGACCTTCTGAACGTCCACCTCTTTCAAAGCTTCTCACAGAAGAGATGGAGCGTGTTGTGGCTGGAATGAGGCAAATTCCAGTGCCTCAAAAGCCCAAGAGATTGGAAAAACCATCTTCCCAAGTATTGGGACTCGTTTGTAAGAGGCTATGGACTCCTGATACAAAGCGCAAGGATGTGGAGAACGTACTGAAGAACATGAGAGATGGTGAAGGCACTTCAGACCCCAAGAGTAAAGGCAAGAGGAAGATGGATTAGGTTGAATTTTGTTTTGTTTAGATGATAGATCCAATGTATCTTACTGTTTTTGTCTTTGAACATGAATAAGACTCTGTATTCTCCTTTCATAGATAATCATTCAAACATGTATGCAAATTGTAATTACCCCTGAAAAGATAGAGTAATACTATCAGCAGATACCACAATCAGCAGAAACTCCTATCAGCAGGAACTGGTTTCCGCAGGATCCATGCCATCCGTAGAATGGGCTACAGTAGTATGATATTAATTATCTGTTCCCACCTAACTATCATTTAACGCTGTTTGACCTAGACTTTTGCCTATAAAACAGATCCAAACATTCATCAACCCTCATTCCTCAATTTTAATCCAAAACCATGTCTTCCAAAACAGAGATCATTGATCTAACCTCTTCCTCATCTTCATCATCTAGTGATGGTTGGAATGCCTACTTTCCACCCATTAAACGACCCAGTACACATCCATTAAATACAAAACAAGGAGGCATAAGAAAGCATGAGATGGGGGAACCAAGTCAAACCCCCATTCCTGCTGATTCTGATTCTACGGACGATTCAGACTCTTGGATAGGTTATCCTCCTTCAGATAGAGACCTAGTTTCTCCTTTTCTCTTTACCTCGGATGATGAATCTTCCGAGGATGAATATGAAGATCCCTCCTATCTTCCTCCTTCCACACCTGAGAGACCACAACCAAGGTCTAGGAAGACTAACCTTTCACTTCCAAAATCAAGAGAGGTGGTTCTTGGTCTTCCTGCTTCAGAAGGTAAGGGAGATAGCAAAAGAAAGTGAGATTTGGAGCAGTGGTAAATGTGAAGCTGCCAGGGACCAAACTCACAAGTTCTTGAGCATCTTCATCATCGTTTTCATCAATCCATCTTTCCATTTTCATCTTCAGCTTCTTCATCGTACTGGACATACATATCAACCATTCTTGGCACTGATGATGGACTAATTAGACATAGTGTAGTTGAATATGTAATAGAATAGGCTCTTCTTTTGAACTTGTTTGTAAGCTGTAACTTTGTTCTTGAATGAATGAATCACTCTTGAGTTTATCATTTGTTGTACTTGTTTGTAGTTTACTTCAGTAGAAATGATGTATGACACATTTAATCCACTTCAGTAGTAACCAAGAGTAGCAAGTGTAACACCTTCAGCAGGAATAATGAGAAGCTCTTTTATCCTGTTTCAGCATTTACACTAACTTATTCAGCAGCAACAATCAGCAGCTCACAATTCATAGTTCAAGTAGCCAACTACACACAACTACATTCTGCAAAATAGACATAAAGTAGCAAACCAAACATAAAAACTAACATGCTTTTACACACATTAGATGGTTAGTGTTAGAAATCTAAAAATTATACAATTTTACAACAACAATCAATCCTCCCCTGAGGCATATGCCTCCCCTGAGGCTTATGCCTCCCCTCAAACTGTGCATTTAAGGGTTAAGCATCCCAATGTGGACAACTAAGTGTTGAAACCTAGGTCCATCAAAGGCTTTTGTCAGTAAATCTGCCACATTTTTATCTGTGTGAATTTTAACCACATTGATCAAATGTTTTTCAAATGCATCTCTTATGAAGTGGTGTCTTATCTCAATATGCTTTGTTCTGTTGTGAAAAACTGGATTTTTAACAATGCAAATGGTACTTTGATTATCAATAAAGATTGTGGTGTTCATGAAATTAAACCCATAATCTAGCAACTGATTTTGTATCCAAAGTACCTGCCCACAACAATTGGCAGCAGCAACATACTCTGCTTCAGTAGATGATGTAGCCACAATGGTTTGCTTCTTGCATTGCCAAGAAATCAATCTTCTCCCCAGAAATTGGCAACCTCCAGTAGTTGACCTTCTATCCAGATTTGCACCAGCATAGTCACTATCACTATAAGCTTCCAACTTGAAAGGGGACTCTCTTGGGTACCAAAGACCTAGAAAAGGCTGGCCTTTAAGGTACTTGAAGATCTTTTTGACTGCATTCAAGTGAGAAGTAAGTGGAGTAACTTGATGCCTTGAACAAGCACTCACAGCAAATGTAATGTCAGGCCTAGAAGCTGTCAGATACATCAAAGAACCAATCATAGATCTGTATAGATGAACATTCACAGCTGGATCTGGTTCATTGTTGTTCTTTTGTTTAGGAGCTTCATAGGGAGTGGTGGCAGTTCTGACACTTTCCATACCAAACTTTGTTAAAATGTCTCTCACATATTTCTCCTGATGGATAAATATGCCATCTTGTTTCTGCTGAACCTGTAGACCCAAGAAGAAAGTAAGCTCCCCCATGGCACTCATCTGAAATTCACCCTTCATTAAGTCTTCAAATTCCCTGCACCAAGCTTCTTTGGTGGAGCCAAAGATAATGTCATCCACATAAACTTGCACAAGTATAATATCTCTTGAATCCTTCTTTAGAAAGAGTGTTTTGTCAATGGCACCTCTCCTATAGCCATGCTTCAGTAGAAACTTGGAGAGCCTAGCATACCATGCCCTTGGTGCCTGATGTAGGCCATAAAGAGCTTTGACCACCTTATAAACATATTCTGGGTGATCTGGATCTTCAAAACCTTTGGGTTGAGTGACATAAACTTCTTCTTCAATCTCACCATACAAGAATGCACCTTTGACATCCATCTGATAGACAGTAAATCCTTTGAAAGATGCATAGGCCAAGAAAATTCTTATGGCTTCAATTCTAGCAACAGGTGCAAAAACTTCATCATAATCTATTCCCTCTTCTTGCCTGAACCCCTGAGCCACCAATCTTGCTTTATTTTTGACAACTATCCCTCTTGCATCTCTTTTGTTTTTCAAGATCCATTTTGTCCCAATAGCATACTTCCCATCTGGTAAAGGAACCAATATCCAAACCTGCTGATGCTTGAATTGTTGCATTTCCTCTTGCATTGCCTCAAGCCAACTATTATCTGCAAGGGCTTGGGGAACACTGGTTGGTTCCATTTGAGAGAGAAAACAAGCAACCAAACAATGTTGAAAGTCTGTATGATTGTCTCTCTGCTGTTGGGATACATAAGACATAAAAGCAACTTCTCCATACTTTGTCTTCTTCACAGTTCTTCGAGTGTGAACAGGATCTTTAGGATCACCTATTATGTTCTCCATTGGATGATTAGTGTGAATCCTTTTTGTTGCATTGGAGTTGACTTCAATGGTTTTGTCAAGATTGGTCACATGGGGTTCATAGTCAGTATCATATGAAGAGGAAGTGAAGATGCCAGCTTTGGGTTGGTGATTACCAAGATCTGAAGGACTTGGAAAACGTGTATAAGGGTCACCAAAGTCTGTGGACACACGAGTAGAAATAGGAGTAGAAAATGATGGAGCATCAGCAGAAAAGAGGTTATCAGTAGAAACAGGAGTACTGTCAGTAGACCTGTCAGCAGAATCCTGATTTCCACTGATTGCTTGTGCTGATTGTTTCAGAAGTGCTTCAGCATCATTTGTAATCTTTGCACCCAGTTTCTCAGCTTCTTGAGTAGCCTTATGTTCTTGTGTCATGAGCTTAGCAAGATCCTCTGCATAGTATGACTCATCTTCATCTTTCTCAGAAGTATCTTTTGCACTGTTTCCTACAAAATGCTTAGGAGGAATTGAAGGTACAACAATAGTTAGTTCATCAAACTCAGACTCATCCTCTGAGTCTTCATCCAGTAAACCTGCATTGTTAGATGGAGCATCTCTTGTACCTGCACATTGATTAGCAACAGTTGTGAAGAAGAAGTTGTGTTGTGAAGAAGAAGTTGTGTTGTGAAGAAGAAGAGAAGTCGTGTTGTGTTGTGAGATTGGTTCTAGCTACCATTAGGACCCGACATTTAGCTTTGTGTCGTTAAGCCAGTGTAAGCGACGTTGTGTAAGGTTTTCTCCGCCATAAGGGAGTTTGTTGACATAGTGAAGAAAACTCTCGAGTAGGTGACTCGGGGAGTGGATTAGGAACAAGGAAGGTGTCCTTGTAGCCGAACCACTATAAATCCTTGTGTTGTGGTTTGATCTTTCTTACTCTTCTCATTCATTACTTATTTACTTACATTATATTAGCTTAGTTAGTTAGCAATATATAGTTGTTCATATAGTGCAAGTCTTGAATTCACATAAACTAGAATCGAAGTTTTTAAAACAAACTTGTTTTCATAAATTTTAAAACGGACGTAAAACTATTCAACCCCCCCTTCTAGTTTTCCACAATTGGTATCAAGAGCCACGTCAAACAAGATTTTTAAAATATATTGTATTTTAAAACTTGAATCGATGTATGGAATCGGAAAAATATTTAGAAGGGCAATCTATGCAAAGACCATTTGCCACCACCTCCACCACCACCACCACCACCACCTCTTCCACCATCACCGCCACCACCTCAAGAGGATCCCAAAACCTCTCACCTAGAAGCGGTTAAGCGTATCTTCCGATACATTAAAGGCACTATACACTTAGGATTATGGTATCCTAAGGGATCCGACATAGAAACCATTGTCTATGCGGATTCAGATCATGCGGGAGACTACGTAGATAGAAAGAGCACTAGCGGTATTTGCATGTTTATGGGATGTTGTTTAACATCTTAGTTTTCGAAGAAGCAAACCGCTCTTGCTATTTCTACCACCGAAGCCGAATACGTAAGCGCTGGAAAGGCATGTCAACAAGCACTATGGATGAAACAAGCTCTCGTAGACTATGGCATTAGGTTATAAAATATCCCCGTTATGTGCGATAATAAAGTAGCTATAGATTTAAGTAAGAATCCCGTTCAACACTCTAGGAATAAACACATAGAAATACGCCATCACTTTCTTAGGGATAACGTACAAAAAGGAAACATCACTATAGAAAAGGTAGCCTCGGAAGATAACATTGCCGACATATTCACTAAGCCCCTTAAGCATGAATCATTTAACCACTTGCGTTTAGGATTAGGAATGATGGAACAAATTGATTGAACTTTCTTGAAAAACCAAAACTTTCTGAAATTTCAAAATTCTGGACACTTTCAAGTGTCAGATGGGCGGACCCTTTAAATGTATAAGGGCGGTCCCCTTAAAATTAAGGGGACCGGCCTCTATTTAAGGGGGCCGGCCATCTGATGGTGAAAGTTTCTGTGTTTTCGTTATTTTCCTCCAAAATCTGAGTCTAGGATTCTGTTTTGCACAAAATCAAGAATTGAGATATTTTGTTTGCATAATTATACTTTCAATAAAACCTCAATTCCTTTCCAAAACATTCTCACGATTAGGAAAACTCATTGTTGAATAAAAATAAAAATGTTTTTCTAAAATCATGCATAATAGTCTTACTCTCGTTGTTTATGAGTATATAATCTAATGTATACTTATATATAACACTTGGAAGTAAGAAAATTTAATTCAAGGAGACTAATGATTGTTTCTCAAGATCATTTGGTTTTAGGAAGCAATCTTTACTCTACATTTGTTTCATTTAGGCACACACTAGAACAAATTCAAGAACTTCATAGTCATATTTATTCCATCACTAGTTAGACACTATTAGGTGCCTTTACTCTAAGATTAGTTGCCTTAGTGTACCTTTGTTGCTTAATTGATATTTTGCTTTAAATGCATGGTTGATTATATTTATATATTCTATATGCTTAATTGCTTATTAGCTTTATTTGCATG
>LBNU01038540.1:18104-34693 GCA_014162995.1 Artemisia annua
GGGGGGGAAGAGAGAATATGGCAGTTAATCGGGATAACTTTTTTGATGCTATACAAAAAAGTGGGGAAAGCGATAATGAACTCATATTAAGATTACCTTGTATATAAACTAATTTATTCCGCTTATAGTTAGATTTTGGTAATCATCAAAAAGGGGAGATTGTTGACATAAATAGATGTAAGAAAGGTCTATTTAATATTTTTCGATACTCTCTACGTTTTGAGATCACAAAATGGAAAACATTAAACGTAAAGTTACTACGTAAACAAGTATTAAGCTAGTTTAGTATCACTAAATAAAATCCGCAACTTAACACTTAAGGTATATAATAAATGCGTAATACATTCATGATCAAAGGGGTACTTTAATAATTACTACAAAGTTTATTTAATAAATAAACATATTATAATATTTGAAAAACAATGGTAATAAAGAAAAATGTTTTAGATCATACTAAATATAAGGATTCAAATTTTAACCAAAATCAGTTAGTTTTTCACCAAATAAACTTTCCCCACCTAAAGATCCAAAAAATATAATGGCCTTACACTGGGCGCCCTTAATTTTAAAGGGCCGGCCACCAATGTAAAGGGGACGCCACGCTCCCTGTTCAGATTTTTGCGAATTTTTCCCTATAAATACCACCTAAATCTGGTATTTTTACTTACTTCTTCAACGAAAATTTCCAGATCTAAATCTCTCTAAACATCTTCAAACACCTTTTGATCATTAGATTACTAATCCTTTCAAGTGATTCAATCCTCATCATCCAACCATCAATCCAGAGTGCAAGAGAAGAATTACCCTTCAACCTCAGTTTCAAAGAAGATTTGTATATTATTTGTTAGACTTTGTAGTTGTGTTTGTGATTATGTAAGTAGTTTTAGTAGTGCTAGTTGTGAATTAGGGAGGTTGGGTAGTGGAAGAAGAACTAGTAGTTGAAGTTAGCTGTATTAGTAGTGAAGCTTAAGTTTGTTGGTGAATTAAAGAAGGTTTCGTGTTGTGAAGAAGAACTTGTGTTGTTGAAGGAAGAAGAAGTCGGTTGTTGTTGTGTAGATTGGTTCTAGCTACCATTAGGACGCCGGACATTTAGCTTTGGTGTCGTTAAGCAGGTAAGCGCGTTGGTGTAAGTTTTCTCCGCCGCTAAGGGAGCTTGTTGACATACGTGGAAGAAAACTCCCCGAGCTTAGGTGCTCGGGGAGGTGGAGTAGGACGAAGGAGAGATTCAATAGCCGAACCTACTATAAATCCTTTGTCTCACGGTGCCATTTTCAACTCTATCTCTTACTTATTTTACTTCACATTTGTCATATCATATACTTGTTGATATCGTTAATCATAATTGTGCAAATCTATTGGTGAAACATAAAGTTCGAATTGGTGTTTTGATAAACAAGGTTTTTATAAATTAAAAAGACGTAAAACTATTCAACCCCCCTTCTAGTTTTCCACAACATGGAAGAAAGTCGGATGCTTATGTTATTGATTTTGAGACGGCATCGAATTCCTTTGAGGTGTGGGTTTTGTATATGGAATTTGAGTTTACAGACTTTAAGATTTTTGCTTCATTGTGTACTGATTAGTATTTAATTATTTCATCGTTTTACAGAAAGGAATTGCCGGAGATTGGCACGTTGGGTTTTAGATTCCTTTAGAAAAAGGTGTTCATGGTTAAGTTGCAAGGTAACGTGTCCAAATGTGTTAAGATACATCTGTAAAGTGTGTCGGGAGATAATTTTTTGTTTAACGTGTCGAATCGTGCTAAAATATATTTAACCTTATGTGCTGCCCTTCCGTGCAAATGACTTGGATTTGAGATGGTCTGGTGATGGTCTTTGGAAATGGACTGCTAATTTTGGTGAGTACCTTCCTGTTTTAACGAATGGGTTGATCTAAAATATATTTAACCTCAAGAATATGGCCCAGATGTTTATTGACACCATGTGTTTTGGCCGGATTGTTTACAGTGGAGGAACGACTGTTAATTTCCGAGTTGCTTTACAAAATGAAGCATTCTTATAGTAACTCATGTGGAACCTAATTTACGTGTTTGGGTGATGAACTGGGGACTGAAATGGGTGGCTTCGGGGTGCTCAAATACCTCAATCCGGAAGCTGAAATGGGTGTCAGATTGGCTTGCTGAAATGGGAGCTAAAACAGGTGCTTTTGGGTACTGAAATGGGGACTGAAATGGTTGCGTTTAGAGCCTGATATTGGTCGATTTGGGTGACGAAATGGGCCAGAAATGGGTGTGTTTGGGGGCTGCAGTGGGAGCTAAAATTGGTCAATTTAGGGACTGAGATTGTTGTTGGATTGGAGGCTGAAATGGGCCATGAGATGTGTGCATCTGGCTACTGAAATGGGGACCGAAGTAGGTGCGTTTGACTGCTGAAATAGCGCGCTTAGGTAAGACATGTTGATTGTCTCTCTATCGCAAGGTTTATTTTTTTTCTTTGTTATTATAATTTTTGAACCTTTTTTTTGATTATGTATGATTTATGTTTTATATCAGATATGTCTGATTAATGAGAACATCAATTTCTCTAATAGATGAATACTTTTATACACGGATGTTCTAATTTTATTTCCTTCGAAATTGACTTTAGGGTGTAATATATAAATCCTTTGCGATCTACATGGTTTCTAACTGTTTTTGTCTTTTTACAGATTGTCCAATCGAATGTTTGCCATTGGAAAACGAAATGTTGCATGACGTAGAGGAACTTCAATAAAAAACGGAAGACCATGGAAGCTTGCATTCAACTATACACTCATTGTTGATTATCAGGTAAATTATACCTTTTCATGCATTCACATCTACTTCAACTCTTACCATCATCATATTTACAAATTCAATTCAACGGAGCGTTCAAAAATGTTGTCGTTTTGACTTTAGGCTATTATGTGGTTTTTTGTCCGCCTACCTATACATCTTTTTTATTGCTCAAACCTGCCACTCTTCTTATTTCTTATACACCCACGACCCACGTACCATCCGGACAAACAAGCTTCAATCACGTGTGCGTTTTTTTTGGTTATATTCAATTGGTGTTTAATTTTACGTTTTGAAATTTAGTGTTTTTGCTGTGGCCAATTGTCGTTATGATTTTGATTTTTTTTGGGCATTGCAGACATGGTTGCCGCCAGTGAATCATTGATTTGTGGATCTGAATCATATAAGATGGTCGGCTTTATGAGTTTTTGTGGGAATGCTGTGTACATAAATTAATAAAATTGTAAATGGTTATCTGAATTAATAGTATAAGACTATAAGATGGTCAGTTTTATGAGCTGCGGAATGCCAATTAGTATTATTACCGGTGGGTGATACTTTGTAAATGATTATCATTACGGTCCACTAACTTATACTCCCTCCGTCCCAATTTATTTGTTCATTTTTGACTTTCGAAGTCTTTCTTTTTCAACTTTGACCTTAAATTTTGTTGTTTGTGTTATATAATATTTGATGGAAGTTATACCCAATGAAAATACATTTAAAACTCAATCAATTCATATATTTTGCATCAAGTATTATACAACACAAAGAAGAATATTTGAGGTCAAAGTTGTAAACAAAAGACTTCAAAAGTCAAAAGTGGACAAATAAATTGGGACGGAGAGAGCAGTACATTTTATCTTAAAATAGTATTGTTAATAGTTGACTAAACAGTCAACTTTTGCAAACACAACTTCTTATAGATCAAAGGAACATTGCTACATGATACGCCATACTTTGTAAATGGTTATCTCTAAACTTTGTAATCTTTATGTATTAACGCTACAATTTTAAACCTTTTTCAAAGTTAGCCTTATCGACTAAATGACTGCAACTGATGCCATTTTGATGGTTGTATTTGAATGAGGTTGGTGTAGTCAATGCAAGATTCTATTTGCCATCAACAGTAATTTAACGAGCTAGCTAACAATGTGGTTCTTAGAGAGTTCACGAAATATAAATGATTGCCGCATAATTCATTTAACAAAAAAAAGCCGCATCGCAGCAACGCACGGGCTATTTTGCTCGTTTAAAATACAATTCATTTATAAATTTTGCATCAAATATTATATAACACGAAAAAAAATAATTAAGGTTAAAGTTACAAAAGAAAAGTCAAAAAATGGATCTAAATTTTGGGTTAGTAGTAACATTCTACGACAATAATAATTTAAACCATTAACCTCTTTATATACGAGAAGCTTACTAATTAAATAGTTGCGGGTTTAAATTTTGCTTAAAACGTCTGATATAGATTGTGATTTATATTATATTTTTTTGTCTAAGAAGATTTTCAACCAAATGGTTGCATGTTCAATTTCTATTTGAAATGTGTGAAATAGATTGTAATTTATTTTATATTGTGTGAGATTCATAATTAACGTTCTAAGAGCATGGGGTACGGTGGTGCCATGGCTGGCGCCATGGCCACCAGCCCATTTTGGCCGACGGCGCACCACACCGTCCTTCGCGCCATAGCTTCTGGCGCCCTCCCATCGGCGCTGCGCCATGTTTTTTTTTCTTTGGAAATTGGAGCATGTAACGGCTATTTTTTTGGAACTTGCATGCATGTAACGGCTTTATAGCCATTTTTCTTTTAAAAAAAAAGAAAAAGAAAAAAAAAATTAACCCAAGGAACCCTCAAAAAGGATCNTAAGAGCATGGGGTACGGTGGTGCCATGGCTGGCGCCATGGCCACCAGCCCATTTTGGCCGACGGCGCACCACACCGTCCTTCGCGCCATAGCTTCTGGCGCCCTCCCATCGGCGCTGCGCCATGTTTTTTTTTCTTTGGAAATTGGAGCATGTAACGGCTATTTTTTTGGAACTTGCATGCATGTAACGGCTTTATAGCCATTTTTCTTTTAAAAAAAAAGAAAAAGAAAAAAAAAATTAACCCAAAAAAAACCTTATAAATACCCCTTAAATCTCTACTTCTATTTATCTAATTCCATATTCATTTTTTCATACAAACCGTTCAATCATGAATCCAAACAACCCAATTAATCACAACGACCCGTTCGATGTTTATGATGTTTTTTTTAACGATGATCAAGAACGATATGTTCAAAGTTACGTGGCATATGAACAATTTGTATCTTTATATGATCAAGAAGCCGGGGGATCGCAATCGGGTGAAAAGAGAACAAGGGCATACATACCTCGTGAACGAGAAGAGGCGGAACAACGATTACTCGAAGACTACTTTGGCAACGCTGAGACTGCTCCTAAATATCCCGAAGACAATTTTAGTCGAAGGTATCGTATGAGTTATAGACTTTTTAATAGAATTCTCAATGATATTGTAAGTTATGATGTTCAACCTCTTCTCGAGTACTTTCGTTTTTTTAGACCAAGTTACGATGCTACCGGTCGGTTAAGTATAGGTGTTGTGTTGAAGTGCACATCCGCCATACGCCAATTGGCGTACGGCACTGCACCTGATGCATTTGATGAGTACTTGCAAATTGGTGAACGTTGTTCACGACAATGTTTAGATTACTTTACTAAATGCATACATGTTTTATACAATGAGAAGTATTTAAGAAAGCCCACTTCAGATGACATAGAAAAAATATATGCATTGCATGAAGAAAAACATAAACTCCCGAGAATGCTCGGGAGTATTGATTGTATGCATTGGGATTGGAAAAATTGTCCAAAAGCCTTACAAGCTCAATTCAAAAGACGTGATCATAAATACCCAACCCTTATGTTGGAAGCGGTTGCGGATCAAAGATTATGGATTTGGCATGCATATTTTGGGGTTCCAGGGGCAAATAATGATCTTAATGTGTTGTAATGTTACCCGATATTTGATCAAGAACTTGCCGGTACAGCTCCGGAATGTCCATTTGAAGTAAACGGACATACATATAAAAAAGGTTACTATTTAGCCGACGACATTTATCCAACATGGTCCGTGTTTGTGAAAACGTTTAGTGTTGCAAGGTCGGAAAAAAATTTGAACTTCAAAAGAGTACAAGAAAGTGATAGAAAAGGTATTGAACGAGCCTTCGGAGTCCTACAAGGTCGTTGGGGGATTATACGACAACCGGCACGTGCTTTTCAAGTCAACACTTTGAAACTAATCATGTATTGCTGTATAATGTTACACAACATGATATTGGAAGACGAAGGATTCGAAGTGAATTTAAGAGAGACATTCGTCGATCCACGCCCGAACATGCCAGATAATTGGATCGAAAGATGTGATTTACATGTTAGAAAAAATAAAGAACTTCGCGATCGAATAGTTCACGACGAGCTTCGAAATGACCTTGTTGAGCATTTATGGAACTTGCATAATTAGTTTGTATTTTTTTTAATGTAATGTGTGTTTTTTTTGCATGTAATGTTTGTTTTTTATATGTAATGTTTGTTGTTAATATTAATGAAGTTTATTTTAGTTTATATTGTGTATATTTTAATTTTTGTTTAAAAAAAATGGCCGACGGCACCAGAAATTCTGGTGCCAACGGATACCCCTGAAATGTGGTGTCGTGGGATTTCTGGTGCCTTGGAGCTTTTTGCTGACGTGGAAGCAAAAAGTGCCCACGGCACCACATCCACAGCTCAACCGTATCCAATGCTCTAAAAAAATTTCAGCCCACCTGTTCTTAACCTTTTTTGCCTGCCGCGTATCCTTTCTTTTTCACACACATTTATTGTAAGCTACACAATCACACGTATAAAAAAGTGGTGTCCGGTAACAACATTAGGGTGGTGGCAACCCAATCGGTATGGCCTTCGGCATCGTCGGCATCACTCGGTATCCCCAATACCACCCATTCGACATGATGAATTCGGCAAGCCATTCGGTATTTTATACCGATTCGGTATGTTTGAAATCATTAACTATTTTGACCGTTTGACAATAAATGTGTTGAGGCATGGATTGCCACTAAAAAAGCATGGTTAGGCATGAATTGTGTTGGATTGATTTTATTGGTTAATTACAAATTATTTTTAGTATTTGTTAGGCAACATTGCCACCACCCTTACAAGAGCAATCTTTTAATCATTGATCAACTTATTGTTGTATTTTAAACATATTAAACATGCAATGTACACGAGTAAATGCAGCGGGTAATTGGATCATTATAGCGTATAATTAATTAACATAAACAAGAAAATACCTCATTTACTTTTTCTTATTGTGGATTTAATGAAGAACGAAATGAGTATACGGGTACTAGTTTCCCCAAGATATAAACACAAAACTATAGAGAATCGTCTATTGTCTTACACACAACACATTAATAGCAATATAATTAGAATGCTAATTATTGGATCACGATAAGCAAAACGAACCACTTTGATTCTTTAAACCAAAACTAAAACCCTTGCCCCTTAGGGGGTATACGATCGGTTCAAGAAGGAGGGGGGAAGAGGAGAAGAAAAGTCTAACTTATGATTTCCAAGAGTTCATTATTTACTTTGATTCTTTAAACCAAAACTGAAACCCATGCCCCTTAGGGGGTGTACAATCGGTTCAAGAAGGAGGGGAGAAGAGAAGAAGAAAAGTCTTACTTATGGTTTCCAAAAGTTCCCAAATAATGAACCAAAGATTTCATTATATAGTGTTGAGTGAGAATCAAATAAGAAATAAAAGAAAAATGAGAAGAATAAGAAATAACCACAATCGCACATTTCAGATGAATCTTATAATGTTTGGTAAACTTAGGGAACAAGCCAAGTAAAACACTTTTCTGTTCTTCATAAAACACCCCTAAGGGCGGGCCAGCCGGCGGGGCGGGGGTTTTATGAAGAACAGAAAAGTGTTTTACTTGGCTTGTTCCCTAAGTTTACCAAACATTATAAGATTCATCTGAAATGTGCGATTGTGGTTATTTCTTATTCTTCTCATTTTTCTTTTATTTCTTATTTGATTCTCACTCAACACTATATAATGAAATCTTTGGTTCATTATTTGGGAACTTTTGGAAACCATAAGTAAGACTTTTCTTCTTCTCTTCTCCCCTCCTTCTTGAACCGATTGTACACCCCCTAAGGGGCATGGGTTTCAGTTTTGGTTTAAAGAATCAAAGTAAATAATGAACTCTTGGAAATCATAAGTTAGACTTTTCTTCTCCTCTTCCCCCCTCCTTCTTGAACCGATCGTATACCCCCTAAGGGGCAAGGGTTTTAGTTTTGGTTTAAAGAATCAAAGTGGTTCGTTTTGCTTATCGTGATCCAATAATTAGCATTCTAATTATATTGCTATTAATGTGTTGTGTGTAAGACANTATATATATATATATATATATATATATATATATATATATATATATATATATATATATATATATATATATATATATATATATATATATATAATATTTTTTATAGAATTGTTATTAAGAAAAATAATCTTTATTAAATAATTTTATAAAAAATAAATTTAAAAAAAATAAAATAAAAACAAGTTTTTTTAAAAAAATAAAATTTGAAAAATATATTTTTAAATATGTATTTTTTAGAATTGTTATTTAGAAAAAATAAAAATTTAAAAAAAAATTAACAAACAAATATATGTGAGTCTCATATGACAATGTTATTTACTTTTTTTCTTTTTTTATTTCTCGGGTCAAGTCCTTGTTATTACCAAATGTTAGAATTAAACAAAATTCTTTACCGATTTCCATTTTCTAAATTTCTATTCTTTATTTTATTTCATTTCTTTGAAATTCTCTCTGCCAAACGTACCCTTATAGTACAGCTATGTTATGTAGTACCAAAATTACCAAACTACCCTTAGGAGGTAAAGTCAAAATATCTAACAATGGATACGGATCTATGTCATTCTATTATTTAACGATTCTGTTTCTCGTTTGTATAATTGATCAAGATTACCAAATTTATCGAGTCATAATCGAGCTGTGATGGCTTAAGTGACGGAAAACTCATAGATGTAGGAGCGTGCTCTGTCTATTTTGTATCAACTACTCTCTGAAACTTTCCTGCACTTATAATAATTAACGAGTAGACCATGTAGGAGCATGTCACATTTAAAACCCTTCACACCAATCATTTCTTAAACAAAGCCTGAAACGTGTCGCAAAACCAACTTTTCTCTAGCTATATGAGATATATTTTGTTTACTTTCGAATACCTTTTGCTTAAAAACGTCTCTCGCTTATGAAGTTTAACCCAAGTTACTAAAATATTTATTAAAAGGAATTCCATATAAAAGTGTTACGTATAATTACTGAGGCTCATGAGATTCGCTTTTACGCGAGAGGGGGAAATTCACTTTTAAATGAGACACCAGCCATACACCACCTAGTGTTGCAGCTGACAGATAAATGTCTAGATTACTAAATGACAGATCTTTAATCTAGTAGCACAGTTACTAAACAATCGTCAAAGGATGTCTATATGGCCTTTAATCTTTTTGGATAAAAATGATTACTAGACAATCGTTAAAGCATGTATATATGGCCTTTAATCGTTAGGCATCCCACATAGGTAAATGATAAAGATATATTGTTAGCTAATTTACTACAATGTAACTGATCACATATCTTGATATAATTATCATGTTAGCCTACATCTTATCAAATTAGTTAACTATAACAGGATGTTAGATATGGATTTGGGCTAAAAATTGAATTAGTTTCAATAGTTCTAATAGCCAACATTCCATATTGAGAATATTAAATTGACCCGTCTTCTTCTTCTTCAAAGCTATCTTCACTTAAAAGATCTAATGTTCTACAAAGATCGATTGTGGAGTTTTCCTCATAATGTATTTGATGCATATACACAAGGGTTAATGACATGTAATAGCAACATACTTTCACTTTTGTTCCATTATCAGATACGAACCCAAAATAATACAACAATACCCATCTAACTTTCAAATTTTGTTTGTTTACACCGTTAGTCCTTTTGACTAACGACCGTTTGTAATTAGCTCAAAAGTCTATTTTTGGTTACATTTTCAGGACCTTTTGACATATTTGGATTTAGGAGATTGTGATCAAGTCTCCGAGCATTGTATTGCCCAATTTTGGTGTGCGGAATGCCTTCAAAAGCATGCTCCTAATGCAAGTATTATGTACAACCGATGCTGTAAAGGTGGTCGAGTCAGAATACCATCAACGGAACCTCCAACGGTCTAAGATACCCAATCTATATGTTGCACTTTAAATGGCTAGCTACATCATCCAACTCGACCAAAAATATTTTTACAATTTTTACTCACATTTCTTATAGAAAATAGAACTTGCTCACTTGCTCAGGTTTGTTAATCTTCCTAACCTTTCATTTACCGATATTTCATATAATGCAATGGACCTAGCTAGCCTAACTGCCCTAACATTAAATTCCAAAAAAGCAAAAACCATGTGCTGGATTTACGACCAAAAGCCCCAGTCTTTCCTCTGAATTTCTTCGTTCTTTCATTACCATGTCTTTTTAGTAAGAATCTTCTCTTTCCATGCAACTTGGGTATAATCCAATAATCCATGCAACTTGGGTTCAATGTTTTTAGTCGGGTTGGGCTAGTGGCTCTTGATCGCTAGTTCAACTATATGATATATAATAGTTTTTATATAGACACTAGGTAGACTCAAGGTGTGAACGATTGAATTAGTTAATGGACCAAACCTAAAAAACTTGCCTATATAAGATAAGACCACAAGCTAGTATCACTCACACATACAAAAGAAAAGAAAAGAAAAATGGATATCCTCAATAAGAAATCAATGTTATTTCTCTTAGCAATCACTCTCCTTATTTGTTCTTCGTATGCAGATGATCATCTCCTTTCAGCTCGGTATACATTAATAACTCTTTCTTGTCATTTCTTTTGGTTACCATTTACTAACGTTAATACGTACATTTACTACATTGTCAAGATTTTACTATTATATATTTATATCAGCATATATGCTTTCAGATTCATATCAGTTATTTTAGTAATTATAAGTAGATTTTTTCACAATAGCACTCCAAAATTAATGGCCATAGTTATCATTTAGAATCTATAAATAATTTGCAGGATGGAGGATCGCCAGTTGGCAGTAAGACTAAGGCCACCAGTTAATCTTAATCTGCCAAAAAATTTAGAAATGTATAAAAGGATTGCTGCTCTCAATAAGATAAAGAAGGGGTTCAACTTCGCGTGGGAATCAGGAAACGTTGTAGCTACCGCATGTCTGCAAGAAACAAATTGCGAGCCCGCTAATGGTAGTCAAAGGCCGTCGTGTGCTGGATTTTTTTGTGTTTACCAAATGATAAATCGACAAACGATGAAGTGCAAAAAGTTCTGCGGCAAAGGACCAGCAGAAGGATGCTATTATGATGTAACAAATCGTAAAGCTCGTTGTTAAAAAAGATCGACTTCACGTTCTATGACCTTATCTAGTGTGTTGTAATAAAGACATGTATGAGTGTCTGCTTATTCAGTAGTATATTTGTATTTCCTTCCTAGAGACATGCATCTCTGTGATAAAAATTGTTGGATTATTAATTAACCAATAATAGTTTGCCATTTATATATAGTTTGTGTTCAGTGTCTAAATACTACATGGGACACGCTTGCACAGTGGCAGACCCAGCTTCAAAACTAAGGTGGTTTCTTACCTAAAACGAAAAAAGTCAACTAGTCAACAAGGTCAATCGGCCGCATATTATATTGGAAAATGATTGGCATGACTAGTTTTATATCTAATCCACTCAACATATGACAAGTGGAGTATGAGGTTTCTTTCTCTTCATGATAACCTTTGATCATTCCAAGTGTTGCACTGTGATCTAATTGTTAGGCATGCTAATTAAGCATGTCAATCACTACTCTATAACTCAATACAAGGATAAGTATGGGTACTATTTTATCGGTCCAATGTTTTTCAAAATGATTTAGATTGGAAACAATCCGTTTAAATATCTATAATATTTTCCTTCACAAAGTTGGACACGACATGAATTGCCCACTCCATTATTTTCATGGTTCAACCGCAACGATACCAGAAGTTTCATAACATAGTAAGTAATAACGTCATGATTTTATAATAAATAATTTTAAATTTTTATCGAAATATACATACGTAGAAAACATTACCCAGAATATTCTTAGTTTACCTTTATAGACTCTAGTTCTTACTATCTTACTATATATTTAATAGAGTACAACTTTTATTTTTAAATTTATTTATCTTAACACACACGCACTCTCTTATCTTTTACAATCATTCAATCATGAAAATAGGTTGAGCGTTGAGTAAGTGTTGATGTATGTGACTGATTGCATCCATTATTTGGACAATCTATCTTCCTTCATGTATGTTGTTTCCACCCATGCATTGAGGTCAAACTTTGATTAGTTTTAGTTAATAAATGAGTTGTTAGTTGAATAACTTTGATTCTTGATCTTTGACACCATTTCTACATGGTAGTAGAGCTTTTTGATTTGATTTCTAGAGTTTTTGACAATCTTATCAGAAGTTTGGGGTTTTATGATCCTCTGATAGATTGGTTGATTGTTAGTGTTATTTCAATTATTTAAGATGAAAATTTTTGTTTAAGTGTTTTGTAATATATGAATAATAATTATCGTTAGTAAGAAAAAGTTGTTTTTCTCACTTACACGGAAAAACAAAGAGATTGTTGGACCAATTCAAAGCCCAATGATCATCAATTAGGATTTGAATATAAAATAACCTAAAGGTAAATAAACTACATGAATGATAGAACATTCAGGGAGTCATCTTTAAGAGTTCTCCAGAGAGTAAAAAAAAAAAATTGTGCTTCCTGAAATGGAACTTAACAATGTGAAGTCTGAACTGAAAAAAGATGATGGAGTCAGTAAGTGATGGCAGTAGCTCACTAACTCCTCTTGATCTCCTTAACAACAAATACATCTCGAACTTAGATACTTAGGAAAATTATATGTGTCTCTGAAACAAATATGCGAGAACTTTATTGAAAGGATAAGTAACAGTTGTTATCAGAGAAAGTCAGTGAAGTACAAGAATTGATACAAAAAGGGAAAATAGTTTTCAACGATATACCCTAAACCTAAAGTAAGGTTTGACGTGTTCTAATAATAGAATCATTTAGTGCAATAAGGTACCAACGTAGCTTCCTAGTTAGATGCTTGACACATCGCTATTAACCAAGGGGTTTCCTCCTCAACTTTGCCTATATAAGAGAATGTTGTAATTGAGCAAATGTTACCTCGTACAATTAATGAGTTAGCATTTACGAGAACATTTACTCCTCCTAAAACTAAGTCCTTAAACAATTTCAGAGAATTAGCATAACTGTTACTTAACATATAACTTTGGTATGTGTTTAAGAAAGTGAGGAAATTGTCATACTTTGTCAATAAATTTTGATTGTTATTCTGCAAATAATCATAGTAAGTTCTTTGATTTAAATCTAATAAGAATTTAATTAAACGTTGAAAATCTTGTTATATTGTAACCGTCAAATATAGAAGTCTCATACTCAAACAATAGGCTAAGACTAAAATGAGCATTCCTTAACACACTTTTCTAACGTGAACGGCCCTAGACAACTTGGAGTGTCAAGTTTAATTTTCTGTTAGGTGAAAAATTAATTGTAAAAAATATTAGAGCACGGGCTGCGGTTCATATTTTTAATAGGATTAGTTTTGCTATTGCCAGAGGTGTGGGGGCCCAGTTGGTTTCTCGGCTCCCCACTAATTTTTTTGTAAAAATCCTATTAATTGTTAATAAAAGTGTTGTTTATAAAACAAAAAATAATAATAATAATAATAATAATAATAATAATAATAATAATAATAAAGTGTGTGAGGTCAAAGTTCAATTCATGTTAGGTGCAATGTGAGGTCTCAAGTTAAATTCTTTATGGGTTTGAGTGCAAACAATCTTTAAGTGAACACGCCAAGTTTTTGAAAAGATAAGATTTTACTCGGTTTGATTTTATGTGATGGTGCATTTAGACCCTATGAATTAGGAGGTCAAAAAGTTGAAACCATGGTTTAAAAAAAAATAAATAAAAAAAAAAATCTTCCGAAATATTGTTTTCCATTTTTCCAACTTAATATGTTCAAAAAAATAATAATAAACAATAAATAAATAAATAACTTTTTGGGCCGAGTGCTTTTGCCTTTGCCCAATAGATCCAAAAATGCAAACATTCAGCTCGATATAATAACTTTACAAGGTGACGAAACATAGTACGGACAAATTCGCATATACTCTGGCTTTGTTTGAAAACATATATATTACATGTGTATAAAACTTTTTGTCGATTTTTTGCTCCTTATATTGGACGGGTATATAATATGCTCCGAGTGACTCAAACAGACGTGTATGCTTGTTGGCGTATGTGCCCTCCGGATCATAGCCGAACGGAATAGACTAGCGACCCGGTTGAAACCGAACCATATTCGGACGAAACGAGCCGAATCTAAACAAAACAGGCCAATCCGCTAAACCTGGATATCCGAAGGACTATACACCTTCCGGACAACCCAACCGTCCAGACATGCGATAACTACGCGGATTAAAGTACAAACAAGTACACAAAGTACACGATAGTGGAGCATAAACTAGCGAACACTAAGGGACTAAGTACGAGCCAATCTGGCACCTCGCATAAGCTGCCTATAAATAGTGGAGAAATCCTCTTGCAAAGGTTAACTAATTTTCTACGCTCTCTCTTACATACTTATTTTCACTCTTTATCTCTCTAGAGCTTCGTACTTACTCTCACGCCGGAGGTTGGTCCTGGGATACAATTCCCAGGGCGAGTCTAACGGACGTTTCTGTCTTATAGGTAACCGAGGGACAGAGATAAGCCGGAGAGTTCTTTGTGAATCCGAAGGACAAACCACAGTCCGAAGGATTCATTTTGCTTGTTCGAGGTAGACGCAAGATTTTACCTCAACAAATTGGCGCCATCCGTGGGACCCGTCATTCACTCTACCCCAGCTAAGAGATGACAGGCCCTACCCCAATAACACCCGAAGGTAGTGGAAGAAACAATGACAACAACTCTCACAGCAGCATACAGCAAATACAAAACCAAATCTCCGCACTAAAAGCTCTCATCCAAGAATACAATACCGGAGCCGAAACACCGATCAAATCAATCCAGCTTGACTTCGACGATGGTGAGTCTCAAGACAACGGGACCAAAAGAGCCGAAGAGGATGCCATTGACGACTTGTCCAAGCCTTTCAAGGCGGCGTCTAAAAGTCCTTTTACCCGAAGAATCCTGGATTTCTCCAGCCCCAAGAATGCCCGGTATACAATGCCAGCCCATCTGAAGTTGTAGGATGGATCCACAAATCCGGACGATCATATCACCAGGTTTGAAGGGGCAGCTCAGTCGTGCTCATGGCCCATGCCAATATGGTGCATGATGTTCCAACAGACTCTGGACGACGCAGCAAGAGGATGATTTGATAGCTTGCCAAGAGGTAGCATTGATGGTTGGGAAACACTATGTGAACAATTTGTACAGAGATTTGCCCTCCGCAGGAAGTGCATCAGAGATCCTACGGAAATCACAAAAATCATCCGGCTGGCCAACGAAGCCCTACCTGAGTTCAAGGAACGATGGACCGACGAAGCAAGCCGCATATCGGGAGTCCCAGAAATCATGCAGATATCCTCCTTCATAGATGGATGCAAGTGTCCGGAGCTAGCCAAAAGATTCTCTGAAAAGATCCCTAGAACTGTAACTGAAATGATGATTAGAGTCGATGACTTTATCAGGTCCGAGAAGGCCTATCGAACAGCTGAGGTGCCAAGAGGAGAAAAGATGGACACTTAGAAAAGAGACAGTCAGCCATACGCTCATAACAAGAATGATCAAAACTCTCAACGGCCTCCCTTCCGTGGAGATCGCAGGCGTGTTAATCACCGAGAGGAGTTCAGGCCCCGTTGAAATGATCACTATGCACCCTATGCTCCGGCAAGAAATGACAACACCAATCGAATGAATTACCGGACAGACTACCCATGTAATGACATACACCGAAGGGATACCCGGCCGATAGATTTGAATGTCCTCACTAAGGCACCTAAAGAAATTCTGGCAACTGAACATCAACTCAGACTTCCGGCACCGCCACCACTAAGAGGGAGACCTTCTAGGGAAAATATGGATAAGTACTGTGATTACCACGGGAAGAAGGGGCACCTAACGAATGATTGTCACAATTTGAAAGAACAACTGAAGAAAGCAATGGAGACAGGTAAACTAGATCACCTAATCAGAGACGTCCGACAGAGAGACAGAGCCCCTCCGCGAGGCAACAATCAGACCAACCAGGGGCGCATCATCAATATGGTTCGATATAAACAGAACGAGCGAAAACGTAAGACCATAGAGCAGATAGAAAAATGGATGAATGCTCCAATCAGCTTTCCCCCGATACTGCCTGATGCGCGTGGATTGCAACACGCACTACGTTTTACCTCTCGAGGGATCTCGAGAAGCTTTCAATCCCCACCAGGCAGTGTACCTGACCGATGTAGTATAGTGTAGTGGCAAGTACCGGGGGATTGATCGTTCTCTCGCAGGGAATAGTGTTCGTTAGGCTAAAGGCTACTCTAATCTAGGTCTAAGGGTGGAGGAAGATTCTTTTT
>LBNU01038541.1:0-18626 GCA_014162995.1 Artemisia annua
AAGGCTACTAAACCCTTAACAAGCTATATAATAGTTTGGTCAGAGTATATCGATCCAACAAGTGGTATCAGAGCTTGTAGTGGCAAGTACCGGGGGATTGATCGTTCTCTGCGGGAATAGTGTCGTTAGGATTGAAAAACTACTCTAATAGGTCTAAGGGTGAGGGAAGATTCTTTTTGTATTTTTATATTTTAATGAAAGCAAGTAAAATCTCGATTTTGAAGGAGTGGGCGGAATTAGTTGCTAGTCAACTAACCCAAATAACTACTAATGCAAATAAAATAAAATAAAATGAAAGTAAATGTTCGTGAAAACTAATATGGAGAGAAGTGTGTTTACTTAGATTTCCTTACTCCCTAACTATCTTTTACCGATTGATTAGTGTGTATTAATTGCGTGGATGACGGATTGTATTCCTTAATACCATTCGTAGGGGTGTGTACGGACTCCCCCTAACTCTATGAGCTCCTACTTCACTCCTATGTCGAGCCGGCTAAGAAGCTCCTAACATGGGATCACTAGAATTCGCTCATGCATAAAATACAATCAAATAACCTTAGTACACCTTGGTTCATGTTTCTTAAGACGTTCAAGCATGTTACCAACCGGAAGTCTGCCAGTTTTCTTAAGCCTAACATCGATAATCACCCATCCAATATAATTAATAACACACCATTCAATCAATAATCAATAGTTAGGTTTCATTAGATCTAAGTAAACACAAAGGAAACCTAGCCTAGCATGCTAAATAAAAGACAAGCGTAAGATAGAATCAAACAACACATAGACATATTGAATGATTAATGGATTACTTATCTTCAATGTAACATGAGAGATCCAAGGGTATAAAACCCTTAAAAAGCTGCAAAAATCGTCTAGGGTTTCTCTCTAAATAGTTCCCCACAAGTTCCACACTAATGACTAAAAAATTATGCGAATATATATAGAAAAACAGATCTGACGGCGTCACGTTATAGCCTAGACGCCGTCACCTCGCCGTGGTTAGGGTTTCTTGATGGCCTTCTTGACGCCGTCCCTCTTTAATCCGTTCTGGCTTATCAAGACTTGACGCTGTCAGCTCCATGCTTGACGCCATCAAGGGTACTATTTAGCAGATTTTTGGCACTTTGTCGAATTCTTCACTTTTATGCTCCAAAAACGTCCAAAATGCTCCCTTTTCAAGAATTTCTCTCCAAAATACCTAAAATGCCAAAAGGAATGATTTAGGGCGATATTTGATCAAATAAATACGATTTAGGGCTTAAATGACCCCCGAAAAGCGGTACACTTTTCGCCTTATACTTCAAGTGTTCGAAGGAAGGTGATGATGGTGGAGTGTGGTTGTTATTAGGGATGGATGATTGGACATGCAACATAGAAATAGCATGTGTGTTGGTAGGAGGTGGTGGTGATACTCTTGGTGGTGGAGATATTTGTGAGTTTGGGTAATCATGAATGGATGAGGATGAAGGTATAGAAGAAGATGATGTTTCATGAGTGGAGGATGTTTTGGATGGTGGATTGGTAGGTTGAACAAATTGTGAGGTGTTGGGAATGAGATTGGGATTGTTGTTTTGAGATTGAGCATGCTCTTCATATGAATTATATGGGTGAGATGAAAGTGTATTTTTGGGAGCAAGAATGGATGATTGGTTATTTTTGTGAGAGGGCTCATTTGGGTGAGTATGGGGTTTAGGTGTTGGTTGGTTAGGAACAACATCACTTGATTTATGACAAGAGTTAATCTTTCTCCTCTTAACGGGTCTTACGGAGATCTTGGCAACTCTTGAAGGCTTGGATCTTGGGTAGTTTGGAGATGACATGTTTGGGTGATGAGCATTTATGATGGAGGAAAGGTATTTATAGTGTAAGGATAATGTGTTTTAGGAAGGTAAATTTTGATGGGTAATTTAGGACAAAATGTGTTTGTGAATTTGGTTATTTGGTTATTATGATAAGGTTTGTGAAAGGGTTCATTTGAGTGAACATGAGGTTTGTGTATCATGAAATATGGTTTGACCTTCATGGGTTAAGTTGTAGTGGTGATGACACACTTTCTAGACTATAGGGAATGATTACATGGTTGAATCTTTTTGTGAGGATGACTATGTGGAGTTGTTGGTGAAGATGGGAAATGAGTATCAAGTGGTCTGATTGGTGAGAGTAAAAGAGCGATGTTCATGGAAGGAATTTCTTGGTAGGAGGGTGTTTTAGATGGTGCATTATGTGCACTAGGAGATGAAATTTGAGGTTGAGATGAGTAAAGATTATGAGGTTTGAGTATGTAAAGGTTATGAGGTTTGAGTGTAAGGTAGAAGGATATGAGGTTTTTGGTTTTGGTTTAATGGGAGAGGACATGGTGAGATGAGTGGAGATTGTGAGGAATGGGAGTGTTTATAGTGTAGGATTGATGGTATTAAGGATGGATAAAATTTGTTGGATGGATTGGAATAAAATATGTTTGTGAATTTTGGGAAGTATAGGATGAAATGGACTAAAAAATGAAAAGTTTCTGAAATCCCGACCATCAGATGGCCGGTCCCCTTAAATAGGGGCCGGTCCCCTTAAATATTAAGGGGGCCGCCTTATGATTTAAGGGGGCCGCCCATCTGGTGGTTCTTAGATTACCAGAAATGGGTTTTTGGCAGAAATTTGTAGAAAGGGTTATGTTTTCAGGCTTAGTTTCAAGGAAGTCCAACTCTTTGAGGCAATTATGCATGTAATAGATATTTATGCAAAACATGTCAATTAAAGAGATTAAGCAATTAAGTAATTTCATCTAGCACGCAAACATACTCATCAAGCAAGTAATATATATGGAGTAGGAAACAATAAACTACACCAAGTATATTCTTAATTATATGTAGGTGGTAAGATTAAAGAACTATTTCATGGATCCTAATGTGTGTCTATGTGCAATAAATGGGAACTTAAGATAGCATGAACTTCTAGACTTGTTACAAACAAAATCTAAATAGACAAACCGTGGTCCTCTTGATTTGTTTTGATTTTCTTATAAGTGTCATGTACATAAGTATAGATGACAAATATGAGATCGTCATGCATGATTTAAAGAAACGTTTTTAGCATTATTCAACAATGCAAGAGAATTAGTTTTCATGTGTTTGGAAATAGGTTTGTATGTAGATTTGAATAAAATAGATTGGGTTTTACTTCAAAGTGTGTTAATGAAAGGTAAAGAAAATTTTCCCAATCTTTGGTTTTGATAAAAAAAAGTTGTGGATATTGATAGTGAAACATGTTAATGAAAAGTGGAATAGTCATTTGAAAAACTATTTTTCAAAATGTGAGGTTTTTGCATATTTTTAGAGATATTAGATTTTTGACAACAAATATCATTAATCATAGATTTTAAAAGATGTTTATTAAAGATCTCATGCTGAAGATGATTGGTTAAGCCTATTGTCACATGCTATCCTTTTCTACATAACCTATGATCATAAGTGAGTGATGACGTAATTCTTCATGTTTGATGTGAGAGTGTTGAATGGGGTATATCCTAACATCTATAGCTCCTTTGTTGTTGCACACTTATCTAACTTAATGCCATAGTCTACAAGAGCTTGTTTCATCCATAGTTTTCTTGCGCGAGGGATCTAATCCTACTTCTATATTAACGATTAATCCACTTAACTCATTTCACTTTATCACCATGAGTTTGCTAATAGTGGATATAGAAGATTTCCTTTTTCTATGTTGTTTGACAATGAACAATTTCATTTAATTCCTAGGAAAGTCAACTAATAATGTTTCTAGGTTATAAGTATATAAGCTATTATGTACGTATATATGTATAAGAGTTACAAACAATATATATGTATAGCTAAGCATTAATATAACTAATCATTTATCTAAGCATGCAAATTATAGCGATGTACATAAAAGAAAGGCGTACCTTTTAGTCTTCAATGGATTTTCTACAATCACTTCAAGTTACCATCTTGACTTATAGAAGTCATTTGTAGATGAGATTCCAACTTTTTCGAAGAGTGATAACTTAGCCATTTGGTCCCCATTTTCTCATTGGTCCAAAATTGTTTGGTCCAAGCATGTTTAACATTTGGCTAGGATTCATGTATGGTGGTAATACTCCCCAAGGGTTGTAACTTGGTTGATAATTCCACATTTGATTACTAGTGTTATTGTAGTTTTGTCTATTTTTGTTTCTTCTAGGTTGAGGTGTTTTAGATAGGATGATGATTATTTGGTTTTCTTGGTGGTGGAGTTTTAGATGTTAATTTAGGTTTGAAGGATCCTACTTTGGTCTTTAAGGATGGTTTATAAAAAGTTTAACTTCTTCAACACTAGAAAGAGGTATTTTTCTATCATTTATAAGTATATATTTAGGATTTGATTCTAAAGGTTTTATTTTATTAGATTCACTTTCAAACTTAACATTTTTATTTTCACTAGTTGAACATTCGTTGAGTTGAATTCTAGACCGGTTTTATCTCCCGAAGTTTCTTGAACACTTATTATTTTCTTAAGTGAGTTACTACTATTTTTAAACTTGTCAAGTTTGGAGATTTCATCTTTAAGTTTTTCGTTTTCAATTTTGACCTCTAGACATGTTTTACATTTTATAAAAACTTCTCTTCCTTTTTCTAAATGTTGTAGTTTAATTTTTAATTCGGGTACCTCGTTTTCTAATTGATTATTAATATGTTTTAGTGACTTATTTTTAGCTATAACCTTTTGACCTAATTTTCATAATCTATTGTATTCATTATCTAGGTCTTTTTCGTCTAATGATTGATTTTTGTCACTAAAGTATTCGGTTTCGAAAAGTACCTCATTGAATGCCTTGGCTATAAGACATTTTTCGTCCTTTGTTATTTCTTTCTCATCTTCATCGCTATCACTCCATGCTTCTCCAATGAGGGCCTTTTGATTTTGATCTCTTGAAATCGTTGGACATTTTCCGTTGAGATGATTTGGATCACCACATTTGAAGCACTTCCTTTCACTCTTGCTATTTTTGTCATCTTTATTTCTTTGAGAAGCTTTCCTTTCATCATGTGGTTGTCTAACGAATCTTCCTCGTCTTTTGAAGAATTTCTTGAAGTTTCTTACGGCCATGGCATATTCTTCGTCATCATATTCGGAGGTTGAGCTATCCTCGTCACTAGATTCGTTCCTAGCTTTCAACGCAATTGACTTGTTTTGCTCTTGTAGCAACCGGCATTTAAGGGCAATACTGGTTCATAAAACTCAAAACTAATCACTCTGAACGCGTAAAATATTCACTTTTACGTGTAATTGTTAGGTTAAATCGCATAAGCCAGATAATGGCATTTAACATAAACCGGTGATTTTACAGGTTAATATTCAATCGGAAAACTTGAACTATTACTTTTTGAACATTTATGAACTTATTTGACTCTAAACCGGGATGTTATCCCGTTTACTGTGAAAAACGAGCTCGAACGCGTTCTGACCTTACACTAGACATGGTTAACATTAAACTACTACATTATAACACTCTTAAACATATTTTTATAAATTTTGCATAAAACACATACATTTTGCATTTTTGGTCACGTGTGCACACATTTTAATCACACCTGTTACTCAACTAATACAATTATACATACAAACACTAAAAACTCAAAAGTAATTTTGTTTCCTCCTCTCTTTGCCTCATTCAATCGAAGTCTCACCACACACACTCTATGCATGCCTTTTTGTTGGTTAGCCTAACTAACATGCGTAATTTGTCTTATTGGAACTTTGTCTCATCCATAGTCTTTTGGTTTCTTTCTCTCCTTTCCTTTTTGCTTCAACCGAACCCACACAAACATACACAAAGCATGAGCTTTGTTCTTTAGCTACCCATTTGTCTTTTTATTTTTGGTCCCCAACCAACACTTTTTTTTTTATTATATGAATAGACCACACTCCATGTGATGATTCTTGTATTAAAAGAAAGAGATAGAGTAACATTTGACATCACAAAATACATAGCAAACTTTCTTCTTTCTTGCTCTCCCTCTTTGCGCTTTCATCACACATATACAACCCACATGCACCTTGTTTTCTAGTGTAACAAACTTGTACTAGCATGGTATCATGCATTTTGTTTTGATTTGCAATGTCAACTCTTTTGGCTTATATAACTACACCATCTCACGCACAATACAACATACAAAAAAAAAAAAAAAGTTCATCTCCCTCCTCTTCCTCTCTTGAGTCTGGACCGAAAATCAAACACACCCACAATCCATACATTTTCTTGTTCTTTTGAAGACTTGAGAATTTGGCTAGATAATGACAACTACCTCTCACTATATGTTTTTAGCTTATTTAGATCTTTCACATGCTAGCAACTCAAAAGCAAAAATAAAAGACTCCTCATTTGTTTCTCTTATAGTAGTCTGCCGAAAACACAAGGTCACAAACACATCATTTTTGCTCAAACTTTCATTAAAACTAGTTACATTTGGAACTTTGGAGCAAGCTTGGAAGTTATCTTGGGCTATTGGTAGTAAATTGGTGCTCTAAGGTCTTGCAAATCGAACCACACATGAAAACTTTGTAAGGTTTCTTTTATATCTCCAAAACTTGTGTTCTTTTGGTTATACTGTCATAAAACTTGAAATATACCTAATGTCATGTAAAAGTGTTAAAGACTTTTCAAGTTACATATTGTTTCTTAATTTGCATGCACATCGATTTGCGCATGAGATAAGTGTAAGATTGTGTCCTTGGTGCTTGTGTGGTAAATATTAATCCATAACATACTAACTAGTATACACAAAATAAGTTATAGCGTATTTTGTTAGGTTCAACTTATGTATATATATTTTGTGAACATATGATGAATTATTGGACTTGGATAAACAGAGGAAATATAAAATTATTTTAAGTAAAACTTAAGATTGGCTCAAAATATGGAAAATGCTATTTGGCTTTTTGGCTTTTTCGACTTATATTTGTATAACTTATTAGCTCAATATACATGTTAAATCATTTCAATTTGTTGGACTCAAATTAGTTGATTTGGTTTGTGTTTGGATTATTGTGCCGAGAGGGAGTGTGGGTCGAAGCCCATTTGGTGTGCGTTAGGTTGCGCTTATTGCTACCAATGAGCTTATTCCAATACTTTAACAACTTATTAGACTTAAAATGGTTTTCTTTATAAAACTATTATAGGTTTATATATCCGATGCTAACTATTTGAATTTGTAAAATCCTGTCGTTACTAACTACCATTGTTTACTCACAAACAAAATAAAACATTTTAAGCCTACTAGCATATTATTTATTAACGATGGTTATCCAAAGAAATGTAACCAAGACATAAAATTAACTGAAATACATTTTCAGTTAAACAACTTGTGAAATTTCCTTCGCTTAACTCCCAAAACATAAGATTCACCATATTATCCATTATTTTATTTATAGCCTTCTATGGAAAATAAATTCAAGATATAACTATTGGCTTAAGTTTATATATGTTTTTGTCAGTAGAGCATGTGTTATATTAGTCGTATGATTGAGCTTATTGGCATATGATTTAGCGTATTGGCCCAATGAGAGCTTATAGATTTGTCTATTGGATTATTAATTGGTTTCGACTTAATCATGAACTTATTATATTAACTTAATATTTGACATATTCGTTTAGATTATGTTTGGAACTATTAAAATGATTTAAGTGGGAAAATTTGCAACATTTGAGATTTTTGGGAAATGAATATATATAAACTGGTCATGCCCGATTTTTATATATAAAAAAATTCTACACTTAGCTATTTTTCCAAATAAATCTACTAAAAGACTAAAACAAACTAACATATTTCTCACTAACTATTTTATCATGGTTAACTATATTATTAGCTAAATACATTTTTATTTTCCGACGACGTCTTTTTATTACGATATTTATTTGTGATTACTTTCCGTACATAATCTTTTAACTTCTTTGAGCCCGCGTATGTTTCGTCATGTATACTTTTACTATTGTATACTTACGTATGTACTTATACACTTTCCAAGAGCCAATACTTACAAACACTTAGAAACTATTTAAACTTAAACACCGCCACACAAGCAACAATAACACAAACACTTGAGAACTTTTAAAGTTATTTAAACTTCATCGAGTCTTAAACATAAATCTGTAAACTGAACTTGCCATACTGATCTAGGACGCGTGTCGGTGCCATCAACTATTTCTATTTGACTACCGCTTTAGACTGCTGAATTACTGAGGTGAGTTCTCGTAGCCCCACTTTTTAATATTTTTCCTTGGGGTGGAAATGGTACAAATGGTTTTCATGCTGTGATACACTATTTACCTAATTTTGGACAATATGTGCGTTTTGATTGCAATATGTGCCTTGTTGTGTGTGACATTTGTGCGCAACTGTTTAACTCCGTTTGGAGCCGAAACAATTGATAGTACTATCTGGGGTAGCTCCCCACTATGGGTAACATGTGTGTAACAGTTTGGTAGGTTCAGTTGCCGCACGCCTCGTGGTTTCATTAAGTGTTTACATTTGTGTATCTTGCTCACTATTGTCCTACGCTATATGATTCACAGCTTCATGGTTTAACTTTCAAACCTACGAGCTCACCAACATTATGTTGACATTTTAGTACCATTTTCAGGTGATCATTGTAACAATATTTGAAGGCACGTTTATTGGAGTCAGACCATTTGATAATATGCTACTATGTTTTCAAGACGACAAGATTTCAGAAGAGACATATTTCACGAGGAATGTTTTGTAAATTAATTTTGTGATAAATGTAAGGTATGAATCTATGATGTTATGCAATGTGCCTTTCTCAGTTACATCCCGTGTTTTCGCCTTTGACGAGGTGTGACAGATTGGTATCAGAGCCTAAGGTTATAGAGAATGCCGGTTTTTCAAAAATAAAAACCTCAACTATAACCGGACTAAAGTTGTTTTTATAAAACCCCAAACATGGTATGAGTCAATTAGCCCGAGCATTCCATCGTTTTACTAAATTACGCATAGCCTGATCAACTATGCTTAATTCAGGAGGGATCATGGGATGATGGGGGTAGTTTCCTTGGATCGTGTTTGGTTGGAGTCGAAGTCTAGATCACCTGAAAATGCACTGGTCTATGTGTGTCACCTGCCTTATGTGCTATGTGTATCTGTGGTTATCTTGCTTTGCCTCTTAGTGTGCAGAAGCTTTTAGCTTCTAGGACAATATATGAGCTTGTAATTACGTACTTAAGTGCCTTGATTTGATTTGATGCGTTATGATATGATTTGATTGGCTGTTATGATGTGATTGACTTGAGTTGACATGATATGCCTTGATTTGAATCGAGTTAAAGTATTTTTCGTACCATTCCCCATACTCGTGCGTTGATATTATTTATCCTTATATGCAAACAAAACTCATACTATATTTTGCTAAATATATATTGATACAATATTTTGAAAATGTTATTTTGGGTAGACTATTTTGGACGGTCAACGTTGGTTTCACTATTTTTGAAACGAAATACATTGATATGCTATTTCGAGAACTTTTTTGGGACATATTATTTTGTAAACACTATTTTGAGAATTTGTTTATCATCAAAGACATTAAGACTTTTAACGACCCTTAACTTAATTTCATGACAGTTCTTGTTTGATGAGTTGTGAAATTAAGTTAGGTCAAGTCGTTACTCGGCTTAATGTTATAGATGGTTGATAATTTCGTATTATTTGAAAACTATTTTTGATACATGACTACCCTAGTGTTGCCCTATGCCATTGCGCCACACGCTTCGTCTCCCTATACCTCTCATTTGTGAGAAAGTCCGAACACGCCGCATTATAAGCCGATCGGTCAAATGACGTTATTGGTTGCCTTAGGGAAACTACCCGCCAACCAAAATAGTCGCAATTAATGGTTTAGTCCTATGATTTGGACCTTGGAAACTGCAAGTGAAACAATAGGACCCATGAGAAAGCAGTAACCCTGATGCTTGTTAATTTTGTGTTGACCATGATAGCGATGTTCGCCCTAGTGTTCGTGTTCCGGAGATTGTACCGATCTAGAAAATTTGAATTATGTTGGTCAAAATTTTTGTACAAATGAAATATTTTCTTGTAAACTTTATAAAGTACGATGAACTGGTAATCCTCATTAATCGGGCNCTTGTTAATTTTGTGTTGACCATGATAGCGATGTTCGCCCTAGTGTTCGTGTTCCGGAGATTGTACCGATCTAGAAAATTTGAATTATGTTGGTCAAAATTTTTGTACAAATGAAATATTTTCTTGTAAACTTTATAAAGTACGATGAACTGGTAATCCTCATTAATCGGGCCATGGTATAATGTTTCTTCAAAACAAAATTTGGTTGATAGTCGAAATCATTTTAAAATGTTTTAAATAAATTCGTGATTCTAAATGGTTTGATTGTTTTAGTATAAAAATCGTCTCAAATGTTTGTCCAACGTCAATTTTCTTGAAAAAAAAAATCCAAACATAGTTGGCCCAAAATACATTCATGGTCTAAATTTAATGTCTTACTCAAATAAATGCTCCTAACAATTTCAAAAAATCCATGCCTCCAAGAGGGAACACGCACCATTCATGGACAAACCTCGAGGACAATCACAATACCTACATACTATACGACCTTAGAAGTGAATCGAACACCTCTATCCGAGACTGTCAGTAGCAGTGTGTCATGCCTTGAAACTATTCCTTTGAAGTACAACTTTCCTACTTATCCCATAAGATAAGACTCTTGTGATGGTCAAAGCGAGTTGGATTAAACAGTCAGTGTGCAATTTCTTAAGAGACGACGTGGCTTTCAGAGTCATAGATAACTTAGTCACATTAGGACATGACTTTGCTCTTACATTTGGGTATCAAGAAGTTCCACCGGACCATAAGACCATTGGCGTTCACTTGTAACAAGACAAACATCTCTCGACGTAGTATTCACTTGGCGACCATTATGAGTCATTATATACACTAGTCCTACCTAGAGGAATTGAACACTTAGGCTTAAGAGCTTCACCTAATAACGACCTTCGAGCGTTCAAGATCATTGACACCATGTTCTGCCCATAGACCTTTTTGATTCATAGACCATCGTCTTCAACTATTCATGCAAACTTGACGACACGTTCCTTCCTAATGTTTTCATACTAAGGGCTTTTCCCTCAAAGACTTTTATCCAATGTGAGACTATTAACGATCTCTATCCTCATTGACTCAACTCTATTGGATTCACTCTTACCTTTTTGATGTTTTTGTCAACAAAAATTTTCCTACATGTTAAGGACACCAACATCGAAACTCTTTGCTAACCCCGTTCACACCATTGCCTGAGTATGAGAACCTCCTTACGAAACATGTGCATAAGACTCTTGTGATTTGTACGGATAAGACATTGTGTACCACACAGACATTGCCTTTATGATATTACTTCAAAACTACGAATGCAAACTCCGTGCCACGAGTTGGATATTCCTCCCCATTTCCTTCATTGCCTTGGAACAAACTTCTTCACAATAGGAAGCCTTCATTGTTACTTCTTCAATCTTAGTAGACGACAATCGTTCTTTCATTCGGAGATGCAGCCTTGATAATTTTCTATCATGTATGATGTTCTTCCTCTCGATTTGTGGTCAACAATTCCCTCCCCATAACCACATCAAAACCACCTAACTACACCATAATCTATCCCACCAGATTTTTCTCCCCATCCATGTTACTGAGAATATCATCAATGATTTCTTTAGTAATAAAATTTTTCTTCATCTACAAATTCTGCAACAAACACTCTACTTGATTTCATTTATCGCAATTCACACGATAGTAGAAGGAGTACCAAACGTCGGACGAAAGCAAGTATGCTATAGACGAGGGAGATACCAGACACAACACTCGGTGCTACCCTTACCTCCTCATCAATCGCTTTAAAAGCTCATCCTTTTTCCTTAGGTTCTCCATTTTTCTTGTCATGTTGATGTTTCCGATAGCAACTGATCGACTACAATAGTATCGAGTGATCGTGCCAAATCTACGCCATCATACCCTACTCATACTTTACTCCGTACAAGAAATTCTAACTTTAAGTGACTTGCTTTCATTTTTGTGCCATTAGCTCTCTCTACTGCAAGTACGAATCCTTGGAACTGCAATTCTTATCAACCATTTTGGATCTTGATAAAGAACGGATGGAGAACGCCTGATCTTCCTATCCTTGACGGATACTCGATGTTCTGCTAGGCATCATCACAGTGAAGATTTTTTTTACATACACCAGAACTAATTTGGTTCGTCGTTTCAAGCTTAGAAAACCTTCTTTAAAGGCTGTCCATGTAAACTCAGAGACAAAACTTCTTCCCATCGCCGTTACCAATTTCCTCTAATTGACACAATTACCTTGACAATATCTCTGATCTTCTTCGCTAAACTCGCCAAACTTGGATACATATACCTGATGATGCGTTTATAATCCCAAAATTGAGCCAAATCATTAAGGACGTTAAATTTCTCTTTCTCAATAACTTGATACGCGGCCTAATCTCGTGACAGTTCTTGTTTGATGAGTTGCGAGATGGAGCTAGAATCAAGTTGTTACTTAGCTTAAGGTGGAATTCAGCTTGCTACTTAACTTAATCTCACGACAGTTCTTGTTTGATGAGTTGTGAGATTAAGCTAGATGTAAGTTGATGTCCAACTCAAGCTAAAGGAAAATTCGCTCAAGACTTGATGATTTTGCTCTAGGACGAGAAAGTTTACTCCATCAAAACAAACCACTCGGTAGTTACCTTTAGACTACGTATTTTGCTACTCTCGAAAGGGCGATCTTAGATAAATTTATCTTAAGTCATGGTTATTAAGTAGTGTTTGGTTTGCTGCAAAAGTGGTGACCGCCATGCTGAAAACCTGATTTAACTTCTAGATTCCTTCGCTATGACCTTGATCTTCGTTGAGCGTACGTACAAGCATTGGTCTGGTTGAATCTAATATAGGTGGCTAGATCATTTGCACTAGACTAGCAGTTTGCTAGCATGAATTGGTCATATGGATTTACGAGCGACCCTTTAATTTTAGTGGTTAACGTGTGAGGACCATAAGTAAAACCTAGCAGACGATCAAAAAGATATCACCCCATAAGGTGTCAGATTGATGTTTTATTTCACGTTATGGAAAAGCCAAGCAAAACGCTCGTCAAGGAATTTGAGTAAGTTAGATGAGACAAGATTCTAATTATAAGTTTGTCAGCACTTAGACCGTGGACATGAGTTACTTGTGAACGAAAGGACCAGACGAGACTTAAGTACCCGCACCTCTTTGGTAATGGTACTAGCTGAATTTTGAGGACAAAATTCTTTTAACGGGGGTAGACTGTAGCAACCGGCATTTAAGGGCAATACTGGTTCATAAAACTCAAAACTAATCACTCTGAATGCGTAAAATATTCACTTTTACGTGTAATTGTTAGGTTAAATCGCATAAGCCAGATAATGGTATTTAACATAAACCGGTGATTTTACAGGTTAATATTCAATCGGAAAACTTGAACTATTACTTTTTGAACATTTACGAACTTATTTGACTCTAAACCGGGATGTTATCCCGTTTACTGTGAAAAACGAGCTCGAACGCGTTCTGACCTTACACTAGACATGGTTAACATTAAACTACTACATTATAACACTCTTAAACATATTTTTATAAATTTTGCATAAAACACATACATTTTGCATTTTTGGGCACGTGTGCACACATTTTAATCACACCTTTTACTCAACTAATACAATTATACATACAAACACTTAGAATTCAAAAGTAATTTTGTTTCCTCCTCTCTTTGCCTCATTCAATCGAAGTCTCACCACACACACTCTATGCATGCCTTTTTGTTGCTTAGCCTAACTAACATGTGTAATTTGTCTTATTGGAACTTTGTCTCATCCATAGTCTTTTGGTTTCTTTCTCTCCTTTCCTTTTTGCTTCAACCGAACCCACACAAACATACACAAAGCATGAGCTTTGTTCTTTAGCTACCCATTTGTCTTCTTATTTTTGGTCCCCAACCAACACTTTTTTTTATTATATGAATAGACCCCACTCCATGTGATGATTCTTGTATTAAAAGAAAGAGATAGAGTAACATTTGACATCACAAAATACATAGCAAACTTTCTTCTTTCTTGCTCTCCCTCTTTGCTATTTCATCACACATATACAACCCACATTGATGCGTGGTTTTGTGACCTTACAACAGGTTTTACCTCTCGAGGGATCTCAAGAGGCTTACAACCCCACCAGGCAGTGTACCGGACCGATGTAGTATAAGATAGTGGTAAGTACGGGGGATTGATCGTTCTCTCACAGGGAATAGTGTTCGTTAGGATAGAAAAGCTACTCTAATAGGTCTAAAGGTGGAAGGAAGATTCTTTTTGTATTTTTATATTTTTATGAAAGCAATTAAAATCTCGGTTTTTGGAGGAAGGGCGGAATTAGTTGTTAGTCAACTAACCCAAGTTTACTACTTATGCAAATTAAAATAAATAAATATCTAAACTATTGTGGTTGTGAAAACAATATGGAGAAAATTGTGTTTACTTAGATTTCATTACTCCCTAACTATCTTTTACCGGTTAATTGATATGTGTGTTACTTGTGTGGATGAAGGGTGTATTCCTAATAACTCATGGAGTGGCATACATATCTCTCCAATTCTATGAGCTCTTATCTCGCCCTATGCCATGCACGGCACAACCATAGGGGTTGTAAACAGTGGCTCATGCGTTAAATACTACCTTAATAGCCTAGTATGCCTTGGCTACATGTTTCCCAAGACGTTCAAGCACGTTACCATAAAGGAGGTTGGCCAGTTTTCTTGAGCCTAACATTGATGGAACAATCATCCCAACAAACAACAACACACACCAATCAACCAATAATTAATAGTTAGGTTTCATTAGATCTAAGCAAACACTAGAGAATTTAGCTACACATGTTAATTAAAAGACAAGCAAAAGAGATAATCAACCAACACATAGACATATTGATTGAATTAAAGTGAAGACTTATCTTTAATTAAGCATGAGGGTTCCAAGGGTTGGAAACCCTAAAAAGTACAGAAAATTCGTCTTTAGGGTTTGCCCTAAAAGTTCTCCACAAAGTTCCACACTAATGAATGAAAATTAGAAAACTATATATAGATTTTACACTCTGACGGCGTCAGGTTATAAGGGCTGACGCCGTCAGCTCGCCGCCATTAGGTTTCTCGGATGGCCTAGATCCACTTCTGACGCCGTCACCTTATAAAACCTTCTGGGCCGTCACTCTTTAAAATATAACCTGACGGCCTACTTTTCCTAACACCTGACGGCGTCAGGTGTTAATTCCAAAATTTCCTCTGGCCCGTCATTTGAAAATTGGATTCCACTCTTTTGTCAAGGCTTTCTGACGGCGTCACCTTGTGACTTCTGACGCCGTCAGGTTGTAAATCTTCATCTTTTGAGACTTTGTCGTTTTCTTCACTTTTATGCTCCAAAAACGTCCGAATATGCATGTTTTCCAGAATTCCTCTCAAAAGTACCTAAAATGACAAAAGGAACGATTTAGGGCAATATTTGATCACATTTATACGAATTAGGGCTTAAATGACCCCCTAAAAGCGTAACACTTTTCGTCTCATCAAATACCCTTACACTTGGGATTTGCTTGTCCTCAAGCAAATGAGCTTTTATTCCAATCAAAATATGAGTTAGGGGTCATTTAACACGAATATAAAAGTAATTACAACAAATAGTTATTAGACCCTAATCATAACAAGCACGGAAATCATACACTAGCACCTCACAAATAGTGTTTGGATTCTCACATCTCTCAAATGTCATAAAGTTTATATCTCATAAATGGAAACGGAAAATAACACTCACTACCTGTCATAGCAAATAGATTACCATAGGCTTGGGAAAGGATCAATTACTCCTCCACTAGGCGTAAGCACCTAAGATAAACTATCAAAGAGGGCTTTATAAAGGGTTGTAACGTAAGGTGTAGGGATATGATAACACGGTTTGGTTGGAATAAAGGGTATTTTAGTGGTGGCGAGTTAATTATCATGATCAAATACATGCACTCTACATCGTTGCTTAAGTCAAGACTCGACTCAATCTTAGTCTAAAAATGAAATAACAAAAACTAAAAAGGAACATAAAAGGAAACGGGATGGTAGTCCGTATGTTTTTCTTCTTTCTTTTTCATATTTTTTTGTATTTTTCTTGATTTTTCGATTTTTTTTTCATACACTCTTGCCCTACCATCCAAAATAATACATCATAGGGGATTTGCATTCCCCTTACACTTGAATCTTTACATAACTTTACAATCACTATTCTAATGACTCGAATTAAGATAATCGAAAAACTTGGAGTACTTTTAAAATATTTAGCACGTATGGGGGTAATAATGTTGTTCTTCCCCATTACTTCATTACACTAGTACTTTACCCATGAGTCCCAATCGTCCCAAAACAATATGTACAAGGATATGACTTAACTTAGCAACCATGTAATTGACCGGATAATTAACTAAGGGTTTAACAAATGTTTTCACAATAATGCACCAAAGGTGGGTGCATACAAGACAGGCTAAGGCGATTTGGGTGTACATTTAGTGGGGTGTAAACAAATTCTCACTTTGAGTAAGATGCTCAAAGGTCGAAACGAAAGGATAGGATCGGAGGGGTGTACTAGGGGTATCGTGTACCAAAAGTGGATACAACGCAAAGGGTGTGGGAGAATTACTTGACCAATGAAGTCAATGTAATTATAACAAATATACGGGTGTAAAACAATGGGTTAATCCTAATGCCTCTTATCATGTAGTAAATCTTAACTACACGAATGTAGGCTCACTTGTGGATTTGAGATGGTCCTAACGCAAGTTCTAGAATTTAAATGCTACCGGTACTCACATCATAGCACCAAAGATGGATGCTTTTCCTACCAATTCTAGGGGCGAACCTCACATATTTAGGGTGAAATTTTTTTTTTAGTGGTACGGTTTTGTGCTAGTCATATAATTTCCTATCCATGAGACGCTCATTAAGATCAAGGTTTCACTTCTAAATGTTGTAAAAAATTTTAAATTGGCGCTAAAATTGCCCTAACAGACATATCTCTTGGTTTTATTACAAATTAGCTATCAAACGAAGCAAAACATCAAGCGTAAGTATATTCTCAACGGTGCTTTCATTTACCCCCCCTTACACTTAAACCGAACATTGTCCCAAATGTTCAAATAAAAGACGTAAAAGTAAATAAGATGAAAGAATGAAATCAAATACTCCCCTGAATCGTTTGTTGTGGATAGTGATGTAACATGGTTAGATCTTCTTTCAAGATAGACGAACGTTCAAAGCTTCCCTTCCGAAATAATAAACGTCTTCTTGTCCAAAATAACCTGTTAACCTGAAAAAGATAAAGGCTAACCTCGCGTAAAATCGGCGGTAAAATCTACATAATAAGATATAATGCTTGTGGAATGAATATTTTTGCAGAATTCCTGGAGATTATAAGTTAAAGAATTGACAAAACTTTTTTGGTTTCCGGAAAAATACAAAACTTTCAAAAATTGCAAAAAATTTTAACCTTACGCCGTCAGGTGTTAATCCTGACGCCGTCAGAAAGTTCTGACAGAATTCTCATGTTAAGTTTCCGGGAAAAATTCTGGAAAAACTAGATCTTACTTCCTGGAATTCCTGCAAAAATTCATTATGACTCGATACAAGCATTTGACTCAAACAAATACTAATATGTATGTTAATTTCATTGTTATGATTCATGTTCATTCATTCTGTATAAACCGATTTAGATTTCCCTTACACTTAGCTTTTGCAAAATACCTTTATATGTAGTTAAGACGAAGTTAAAAACAAAATAAAGCATTTTCACAATTAAGTTTGAAGCATGAATCAATAACAAGAAATATAACTTACATACGGAAACAAATAAAATCAAATAAACAAACAAACAAAACACACAAAGCTTGGGTTGCCTCCCAAGAAGCGCTTGTTTTTCTTCGAGTCACGAGCCTGACTCTACCCTTATTTAACGGATAAAGGTGAGGTTTTCCCAACACTTAAGATTAAGTGCGGGTGGTAGTAGCGATACACACCATCTCGGTGGAAGTATGCCTTGTGAGGAAAGAGTGGTGGCTGAATTATATACTCAAAGGGGTGTGCTCCTTTCATCATAACCTTACCTAGTTCAATTGGGTCAATGGGTGAATTAAAGTTTTCTCCTAAAAAGGGATCATCTTCTATTAACTTCGAGAGACTCCTAGTTGGAAATCCATCTTGGCCTAATAAACCCGGTTTAAACCCATAATGTTTCTTGTGATCAATCATGAATGGGTGATATAAGTATGTAAGGTCATGGTTGACTCCTATATTAGCTTCCATTCCACATGGTTTAGAGTCTACTACCTTCATCGTAAAACTACCCGTACTATATGGTTTGATGGGCGGATTGGGACCTATTTCAATTCCTAAATTTTTATCCAAGGATGGAAGATTAGGCAACGGTTTTGGTTGAGGCTCCGGTTCATCAAAACTAGGAACTTCCATAGAACTAAAAGAAAGGT
>LBNU01038541.1:18676-40708 GCA_014162995.1 Artemisia annua
AATCCATCTTGGCCTAATAAACCCGGTTTAAACCCATAATGTTTCTTGTGATCAATCATGAATGGGTGATATAAGTATGTAAGGTCATGGTTGACTCCTATATTAGCTTCCATTCCACATGGTTTAGAGTCTACTACCTTCATCGTAAAACTACCCGTACTATATGGTTTGATGGGCGGATTGGGACCTATTTCAATTCCTAAATTTTTATCCAAGGATGGAAGATTAGGCAACGGTTTTGGTTGAGGCTCCGGTTCATCAAAACTAGGAACTTCCATAGAACTAAAAGAAAGGTCATTAACACAAGTATTCAAACTTATTTCTTCTAGTTGTGTTTGGTCCAAGGGCTCTACCTCTATTGGGGTTCATATAGTCTCTTTTACTTCTTCCGGGTAAGTCACGGGTGATGTGTGTGCCACAAATAATGGTAGGACTTGTGGGGTGTTTAGTGGGCTTGTATTATTTACCTCATCCTTCCTCGTGTCTAGATCATCTTTATCCTCATACAAGGCCATCAATTCATTCAACTTATGGTTCACGGTTAGGAAGCTTTCCTCAAAAATTTTCCAAAGGGTCTCACTAAAAGGAATTGATCCTGAAAATGTTCGTCTAATAGAAATTACACATGCATAGAATTCATCAAACCCATCTAACTTTACCCCCAACTCCTCTTGGATATCACTAAGATCACACAAAAATTCATTGGAATGATAAGAAGCAAATCTATTGGTGAAATATACTTGCTCCTCCATTGTCAATGATCTAAATGGAATTTCATCCGCCATAGTGACAAATGAAAATGGTTTTACAAACAAAGGGCACAAAGAAAAAGATAGACTAAAGAAATCCTAGAAAAATAAAATAAAAATCTCACTAGAAAGGAATCTAGCGAGTAGACCTAATAAAATAAAAATTCTACCTAAACAATAACTATTCCCCGGCAGCGGCGCCAAAAACTTGATGTGTGGTTTGGTGACCTTACAACAGGTTTTACCTCTCGAGGGATCTCAAGAGGCTTACAACCCCACCAGGCAGTGTACCTGACCGATGTAGTATAGGATAGTGGTAAGTACGGGGGATTGATCGTTCTGTCACATGGAATAGTGTTCTTTAGGATAGAAAAGCTACTCTAATAGGTCTAAAGGTGGAAGGAAGATTCTTTTTGTATTTTTATATTTTTATGAAAGCAATTAAAATCTCGGTTTTTAGAAGAAGGGCGGAATTAGTTGTTAATCAACTAACCCAAGTTTACTACATATGCAGATTAAAATAAATAAATATCTAAACTATTGTGGTTGTGAAAACAATATGGAGAAAATTGTGTTTACTTAGATTTCATTACTCCCTAACTATCTTTTACCGGTTAATTGATATGTGTGTTACTTGTGTGGATGAAGGGTGTATTCCTAATAACTCATGGAGTGGCATACATATCTCTCCAATTCTATGAGCTCTTATCTCGCCCTATGCCATGCACGGCACAACCATAGGGGTTGTAAACAGTGGCTCATGCGTTAAATACTACCTTAATAGCCTAGTATGCCTTGGCTACATGTTTCCCAAGACGTTCAAGCACGTTACCATAAAGGAGGTTGGCCAGTTTTCTTGAGCCTAACATTGATGGAACAATCATCCCAACAAACAACAACACACACCAATCAACCAATAATTAATAGTTAGGTTTCATTAGATCTAAGCAAACACTAGAGAATTTAGCTACACATGTTAATTAAAAGACAAGCAAAAGAGATAATCAACCAACACATAGACATATTGATTGAATTAAAGTGAAGACTTATCTTTAATTAAGCACTAGGGTTCCAAGGGTTGGAAACCCTAAAAGTCACAGAAAATTCATCTTTAGGGTTTGTGCTAAAAGTTCTCCACAAAGTTCCACACATCATGAATGAAAATTTGGAAAATATATATAGAAAATAAGTTCGGACGGCGTCAGCTTATAGGGCCTGACGCCGTCAGCTCGCCGCCATTAGGGTTCTCGGATGGCCTAGATCCATTTGGGATGTGGTCAGCTTGTAAAACTTTCTGGGCCGTCTCTCTTTAACTTAACACGTGACGGCCTACATCTTCTAACACCTGACGCCGTCAGGTGTAAATTCTTGAAATCTTTCTGGCCTGTCGTTTGATAATTGAATTCCACTCTTTTGTCATCCCTACAGATGGCGTCACCTTGTGACTCCTGACGCCGTCAGGTTGTAATTTCCAGCTTCTTTGAGACTTTGTCGTTTTCTTCACTTTTATGCTCCAAAAACGTCCGAATATGCATGTTTTCCGGAATTCCTCTCAAAAGTACCTAAAATGACAAAAGGAACGATTTAGGGCAATATTTGATCACATTTATACGAATTAGGGCTTAAATGACCTCCTAAAAGCGTAACACTTTTCGTCTCATCACACATGCACCTTGTTTTCTAGTGTAACAAACTTGTACTAGCATGGTATCATGCATTTTGTTTTGTTTTGCAATGTCAACTCTTTTGGCTTATATAACTACACCATCTCACGCACAATACAACATACAAAAAAAAAGTTCATCTCCCTCCTCTTCCTCTCTTGAGTCTGGACCGAAAATCAAACACACCCACAATCCATACATTTTCTTGTTCTTTTGAAGACTTGAGCATTTGGCTAGATAATGACAACTCCCACTCACTATTTGTTTTTAGCTTATTTAGATCTTTCACATGCTAGCAACTCAAAAGCAAAAATAAAAGACTCCTCATTTGTTTCTCTTATAGTAGTCTGCCGAAAACACAAGGTCACAAACACATCATTTTTGCTCAAACTTTCATTAAAACTAGTTACATTTGGAACTTTGGAGCAAGCTTGGAAGTTATCTTGGGTTATTAGTAGTTAATTGGTGCTCTTAGGTCTTGCAAATCGAACCACACATGAAAACTTTGTAAGGTTTCTTTTATATCTCCAAAAACTTGTGTTCTTTTGGTTATACTGTCATAAAACTTGAAATATACCTAATGTCATGTAAAAGTGTTAAAGACTTTTCAAGTTACATATTGTTTCTTAATTTGCATGCACATCGATTTGAGCATGAGATAAGTGTAAGATTGTGTCCTTGGTGCTTGTGTGGTAAATATTAATCCATAACATACTAACTAGTATACACAAAATAAGTTATAGCGTATTTTGTTAGGTTCAACTTATGTATATATATTTTGTGAACATATGATGAATTTTTGGACTTGGATAAACAGAGGAAATATAAAATTATTTTAAGTAAAACTTAAGATTGGCTCAAAATATGGAAAGTGCTATTTGGCTTTTTGGCTTTTTCGACTTATATTTGTATAACTTATTAGCTCAATATACATGTTAAATCATTTCAATCTGTTGGACTCAAATTAGTTGATTTGGTTTGTGTTTGGATTATTGTGCATAGAGGGAGTGTGGGTCGAAGCCCATTTGGTGTGCGTTGGGTTGCGCTTATTGCTACCAATGAGCTTATTCCAATACTTTAACAACTTATTAGAATTAAAATGGTTTTCTTTATAAAACTATTATAGGTTCATATATCCGATGCTAACTATTTGAATTTGTAAAATCCTGTCATTACTAACTACCATTGTTTACTCACAAACAAAATAAAACATTTTAAGCCTACTAGCATATTATTTATTAACGATTGTTATCCAAAGAAATGTAACCAAGACATAAAATTAACTGAAATACATTTTCAGTTAAACAACTTGTGAAATTTCCTTCGCTTAACTCCCAAAACATAAGATTCACCATATTATCCATTATTTTATTTATAGCCTTCTATGAAAAATAAATTCAAGATATAACTATTGGCTTAAGTTTATATATGTTTTTGTCAGTAGAGCATGTGTTATATTAGTCGTATAATTGAGCTTATTGGCCTATGATTTAGCGTATTGGCCCAATGAGAGCTTATAGATTTGTCTATTGGATTATTAATTGGTTTCGACTTAATCATGAACTTATTATATTAACTTAATATTTGACATATTCGTTTAGATTATGTTTGGAACTATTAAAATGATTTAAGTGGGAAAATTTGCAACATTTGAGATTTTTGGGAAATGAATATATATAAACTGGTCATGCCCGATTTTTGTAAAAAAAAAAAATTCTACACTTAGCTATTTTTCCAAATAAATCTACTAAAAGACTAAAACAAACTAACATATTTCTCACTAACTATTTTATCATGGTTAACTATATTATTAGCTAAATACATTTTTATTTTCCGACGACGTCTATTTATTATGATATTTATTTGTGATTACTTTCCGTACATAATCTTTTAACTTCTTTGAACCCGCGTATGTTTCGTCATGTATACTTTTACTATTGTATACTTACGTATGTACTTATACACTTTCCAAGAGCCAATACTTACAAACACTTAGAAACTATTTAAACTTAAACACCGCCACACAAGCAACAATAACACAAACACTTGAGAACTTTTAAAGTTATTTAAACTTCATCGAGTCTTAAACATAAATCTGTAAACTGAACTTGCCATACTGATCTAGGATGTGTGTCGGTGCCATCCACTATTTCTATTTGTCTACCACTTTAGACTGCTGAATTACTGAGGTGAGTTCTCGTAGCCCCACTTTTTAATATTTTTCCTTGGGGTGGAAATGGTACAAATGGTTTTCATGCTGTGATACACTATTTACCTGATTTTGGACAATATGTGCGTTTTGATTGCAATATGTGCCTTGTTGCGTGTGACATTTGTGCGCAACTGTTTAACTCCGTTTGGAGCCGAAACAATTGATAGTACTATCTGGGGTAGCTCCCCACTATGGGTAACATGTGTGTAACAATTTGGTAGGTTCAGTTGCCGCACGCCTCGTGGTTTCATTAAGTGTTTAAATTTGTGTATCTTGCTCACTATTGTCCTACGCTATATGATTCACAGCTTCATGGTTTAACTTTCAAACCTACGAGCTCACCAACATTATGTTGACGTTTTAGTACCATTTTCAGGTGATCATTGTAACAATATTTGAAGGCACGTTTATTGGAGTCAGACCATTTGATAATATGCTACTATGTTTTCAAGACGATAAGATTTCAAAAGTGACATATTTCACGAGGAATGTTTTGTAAATTAATGTTGTGATAAATGTAAGGTATGAATCTATGATGTTATGCAATGTGCCTTTCTCAGTTACATCCCGTGTTTCCGCCTTTGACGGGGTGTGACAGCTCTCTTGTTCCTTTGACCATCACGAAGTCTTTCTTTATTATTGCTTCGTAGACTTTCAAGTTGCCGATCAACTCGTCAAGTTGAAGAGTTGACAAGTTCTTCGATTCTTCAATCGCCGTAACTTTAGCTTGCCATTTTGGATGAAGAGCCCTAAGAAATTTCTTAACAAAATTCTTACTAGAAAAATTCTCATCAAGTGATTTTAAACATGTGATGATAGTGTTAAACCTAGCAAAAGCATTATCAATTGATTCCTCTTCCGGAATCGTGAATTGTTCATATTGTTGAACAAGAAGATCTATTTTATTATCTTTGACTTGACTATTACCTTGGTGAGTTATTAATAAAGAATTTCAAATTTCTTTTGCGGTTTTACACATAAAAATTCTTTCATATTCTTTGCGTGGTAACGCATTATAAATAACCATTTTAGCCAAATTATTTTTTGCTAGTTTCTTTTTTAAATCATCATTTTGTTTTTCAAAAGATACAATTTCATCCTTTTTAGTTTCAAAATTATATTGAATAGGGGGAAAATCACCAAAGATAATGACATGCCTAAGATCAAGATCTTTTGATTTCACATAAGTTTCAAATCTATTTTTCCAATAAAGAAAACCATCACTTTCAAATAGTGGTGGTCTTTGCATAGATTGCCCTTCTAAATATTTTCCGATTCCATAGATCGATTCAAGTTTTAAAACACAATATATTTTAAAAATCTTGTTTGACGTGGCTCTTGATACCAATTGTGGAAAACTAGAAGGGGGGTTGAATAGTTTTACGTCTTTTTAATTGTAAAAACTTTGTTTTCAAAAACTTATATTCGATCTTTATGTGAATTCAATTCTTGAACAATATAAACAATTATATGTAAGTAAATAATGACAATGCAAGTAAAGTAATGAAAGAAAAGAGATGGAAAGATCTAACCGCGACACAAAGGATTTATAGTGGTTCGGCTACAAGGACACCTTCCTTGCCCTACTCCACTCCCTGAGCACCTAACTCGAGAGTTCTCTTCACTATGTCAACAAGCTCCCTTATGGCGGAGAAAACCTTACACAACTATCGCTTACACCAATTAACGACACTAAGCTAAATATCGAGTTCTAATTGTAGCTAGAACTAATCTCACGACTTCAATCACAACAAAACTTCTTCACAACTTCTTCACAACTTCACGACTTCTATTTCTTCACACCACCACTTCTTCACGACTTAGCTCTAGTTCTTCACACCTCTACTTCTTCACAACTTAGCTCTAGTTCTTCGCACTTCTACTTCTTCACAACTTAGTTCAAGTTCTTCGCACTTCTACTTCTTCACAACTTAGTTCTAGTTCTTCCTACTTCTACTTCTTCACAACCTAGTTCTAGTTCTTCACACTTCTACTTCTTCACAACTTAGTTCTATTTCTTCACACCCCTACTTCTTCTTCACAACTCTACCAACTAACTCACCAATCTAATCTACTTATATTCACAACTATCTAACTAGTATATATACATTTACACAAAAGAATGATTTACAAATTATAACACATAAACAACTTAGATAGTGAGGATCTACTAAGTTGCAATACTTCTAGTCTTAATGAGTAGAAGTATTCTTCTCTTGCACTTGAATGGTTGAAGCTTGGATCACTTGGAAACAAAAGCTAAAGATTATATGATCAAAGGAATGTTAAAGAATAGAGAGGAGATTTAGATCAGAAAGTTTGGAGTGCAAAAGGTAGTGAAAAAGTGCAGAGATGATCCGGTATTTATAGGGAAAAAAATACTGTGCAGGAGCGTGGCCGGTCCCCTTAATTAAGGGGCCGGTCCCCTTAATAATTAAGGGGGCCGCCTAGTAAATTAAGAGGTGCGCCCATACTGAACGTTGCCCAGCTTTGTCTTTTTGTGGGGAAGGTTTTTCTGAAACATTTTTGCCATTTTTGGTTAAAAATTTGAATTCATATATTTATAATGAATTTAGTATATTTATTTAATACCAAAAGTGATTTTCTAAAAGATATAAAATGTTTGTGAGATTTTATAAAAAATCTAGTGATTAAGAAAATGTTCCTTTGATCATAAAATGCATTAGCCACTTTGTTTATTTATACCTTAAATGATTTGGATGTTAAAGTGAATATTTACGACTAAATACTTGTTTACGTCATAATCTTTGATTTATTTAGTTTACATTTTTTGATTATCAAAACATAGAGATATCGAGAGATATTAATAACGTTTTTAGACATTATTTATATCAACAGAAATATCTAGGGTTCTGCCTCCCAAGAATAATAAAATACCAGGAAGGCCAAGGAAAAAAAAGATTAGGGCTGCACATGAATTAAAAATATATACAAATAGGTTTACTAGGGCTGGGGTAGAAATGACATGTCAAAATTGTGGTAAAAAAGAACATAATAAGGTAGGCTGTACTATAGTAAAGTTGATAAACCACTTAAGCCACCAGGAACCAAAGGTAGACCTAAGAAGAATAAAGATGTTGAATCAACATCTTTAGTGGATGAACCTGATGTAGCTATGAATGTGACTGGGGAGTCTGCAACCTTTGAAGTTGGTAGATCAAGTATAGCCTCTAGTAGGACTAGTAGGGGTGGAAAGAGAGTAAAGTTTAATACAAATGCTAGACCAGGTAAAGTGGGCAAATCAATGTTTGTTACAATGAGGGGAGGAATTGGGATAAGGGGTAGGTTGACACCATCTACAAGACTAGGAAGGTTAGCACCATCTACAGGAAAAAGGTAAGTCTTCTATAAACACCCTTATTATGTGTTTAGGTTTAGGTTATATCTCTGATGAGGAGATCTGGACTTAGGGTTTGGTCTGCATGGCATTTGTGTGTTTATTTTTCGTTGTGAATGTTTTATATGCCATGCGGGTGACCACCAAACTCCTACAATTGTCTATCTCAAGTCTTGATTAAATCAAGGCGTATACATAATGTATGTAATACATTTAAATATCAGAGATATTTGAAAAAGTAAGATTTCTGTAAATTAGAGTACTTTAGTGATGGTATTTCGAGAGTAAAATCTCGTAGCTGCTTTGAAATGTTCAGGTAAAGCTAGAAAATGCTTTACAGACTGAACAACTAACCAAGGTTAGTACAAGTTAAACTGTGATCAAAATTAATGTGCTCAAGCCAAAGAGTCCTTCACAGGACCGAAAGAGGAGTTCAACTCAAAGTTGAGCAACGAAGCGAGAGCATGTTATAAATTAATTTTAGATCATTTAAATAAAGAGTACAAAGCATGACAGGAATTGTAGATCCGACATGATCTATCATAGAATTCCTAGTATTGCAATAGGAGGATATCAAGATCATTAAATAACGCGTACGTTGCTGATTTGAGCAATATAGCTTGGCACGATAAGACAAGTTAATCTTGAGTTGTTATGAGAAAATAAAAAAGCCATATGACTTAAAAGATTTGAAGTCCATGATTTCAAATTAGGAAACGCGTAACTACATCATGTTTCAAAAGGCTTGTACTTAAGTTCTCAGGGACTTAGGAGAATCAGTAACAAGGATTCACGGTTCTTATACGTTGGGTAATTCCGTTCCAGTAGAATGAAGTGCATCGTTTAACACTAAACTGAGTTTACGCGATTTAGCTAAGTCCATCATCAAGTAAGACTAAATCGTTGGTACCAAAACTCTCTTAGGTTCATGAACAGTAAGACAATGGCAATCAATGAGATTAGAAGTGAAGTACTGTCGCAGACTCGTGCAAATCGATGAGACATTACGACTAGATTCTACTTAGTGTATTTTGAATCCATGAATGAAAGACATTTCATTCTAAAAGTGCCCTTAGCTGATTATCATAGAGGGAAACCATGATAATGATCACAACTATTATGAAACAAGAAAAATTTCGGCGAAGATGGTAAGTTTCATATGCATTTTGGCAAAAATGATGGACGTGACTGTGATCGAGAAGTGACCACAGATAAAGTTAACGGTGTTCTCTGATCGTGACGGACTATCCCAAAGACATGAGGAGTTTGGTCACTTGACTTTGTTTTTCACTGGGCTTTGATCTAGTTTCCAGTTACAGCTTAAAAGCGTAACGATAGTGTACTAGCATTAAGTTCAGTGGCAAGTAATGAAAGATTGCTTATTGTCCGAGATGGAAATTCATAGCTCTAAATTGAAATAGACTAGAGAGGATGATATTTTTCCTGGGGCCCCTTGTGTGAGATGATTTGTCAAAAGTCTGGCCAGATGACAAAGCGTCTAAAGCACTATGGGAGACAAATCATTCATGAAAATAAGAAAGGACGAAAGTATTACAGGGTTAATACATCCATGCCATACTTTCTAAAAATATCTATAAAGTGCGAAGGGATACAGTCATACACCCTAGACTCAACCAAAAGTTTGAGTCGGGCTCAACCTGAAGTTAGTGTTGGAAAATCACTACTTGGGTATTGAATCGGTTCTTATGAGTGAGGTACTTCAATGTCTTGCTTGGACCACTTGGTATGATGAAAGCGATTCCTATGTTGTTGTATTTGCACAAGTGAGAGTCTAAAGGGTTTTTTTTTGGTAAAAGGGGATCACCTTGGTAAAATAGAGTCTAAAGGGTTTGTTTACAAACAACATAATTTCTATAAGAACTAGATTTGGGTTTTTGCACAAGTGGGAGTCTAAAGGGTTCGTTCGTCCCCCCCCCCCCAAGGCATAAGGTTTGACTTTTAGTTAAACTAGTAAACTTATTCCACAAGTTTAGGGATGAATCCTAAGCCTTTTAGAATTCTCCTAAATACAAAGGGAATTGAAGGGATCATTCACTCCTCCCATAACCTTTTAGAATTCTCCATGCATAACTTTTTCAGACTGAACATAAATTGCATAAACTATTAATAACATAATTAATTTACTACTAATCTGCATATAAAAAATGTTCCAATCTTTTTGGGACCGGAAGAAAGAAATATCAAGAGGAAATTATAAAAATACCCATTGTTGTCGATGTCATGGATGCAAGGAGACCAAGTATGCTAGAAAATGGCAGGGATATAGCAGTTGCACTAAAACCCATTTTGTTTACCTTATATAAATTAAAGATATCTGGAGCGCTTCTAAGATTATAAAAGATTAATGATTTATGGTTCTTGACATACAAAAATTCACTCCAAGAAGCAGAAGTAAGCAAGCATGCTCACAATCACAAGAACAAGTACGTCCTAACATATAACCTGATAAACTACTTCGCATTGTTAGTTGTATGCCCAACAAATTAAATATGTATTGGATTCTTTTACCTGTATGTAGGAGAATCATTCTGAAGCCTAACAAGCAACTTCATAACGTCTTGCTTGCAAACCTCACAGGTTTTGTTGTTGTTTATGCTAAACCACTTTATAGCACATTGTTGGTGAGCTAGGGCTAACCCTCCTTTACAATTTTGTCAAAGACGTAAATATGATATTAATGGTAACACAGTCGTCTCAATGTTTTTTGAGACATTTTCGACAATAATTTTTGGTTGTTAATTTAAATAACTTAAGGGACTTGTCAATAACTAGTTATATCACAAATTTGGTTATCCGAAATTTACGATGATGGTTCTATGTTAAACTCATTATTTTAGCTAAGTTTTTTCAATTCGGATCCGAAATTTCGGATAATAGTTTTATATATCTGAATGTCAAATATCTATAGTTTTTTGAAATTTTTTAATAGAGTTCCAAAATTTACATTTTATAAAACCAAACTTTTTAATGAATTTAGATCATTTTCAGATATCCGAATACGGATATTCTTTGAACACCAACAACCTAAATCAAAAAATCCTAGAAAATAAGTTGAACATTTTGTCGCAAAATAATAAGATTACATAACACGTATATAAAGTTGAGATGTACGAACATATACAAAATAAAGAAAATTAACTTTATATGTATTTATTATACTGTTAGCTAAATAAACATCTGTTAAAAATATCTAATACACTTGTTTCTTAGTTTTTCGAATTTAGTAATTACTTGTATCAAAACTAATATGTATATTTTTATTTATTAGTTTTATGAATACTAGTATGGAACGGCTCGGTTTTTCATTTTGGGTTTAAATATAAAACCAAAACCGAACGAAAACTTTCGCTTTTTTTCTTAAAACCAAAACCGCAACATCAGTTTTAGAATTGGTTCGGTTTTTTAAGAGATAGTAATTGGTGCATTGATGCGTATTTTCATCCAGTTTTACAATTTATAAACTAAGACGTACAAGGATAAACACATACTAACGGGCAGAGAACCCGGTCGCATGTAGTAAAGCCTAGGTAAATCCGAGTGTCGTCCCTAGAGCTGTTGTGAAAGAGATCAAAGCATGTTATGTGGTAAAAGATGATAATAAAATAATGGTTTGAAAGCATTGAAGAGTAATTTGTCACAATGCACATCATAGATTAGAATCAAGAGAAAGAAGGAAGAAATAGAGCATTAATCCAAGTAATTCAAGTAATAGTTCAAGATCGTTAACATCATACAGTGGCATAAATATCACTAAGAATTGCAGGGTAAGGTCATCCTAGTCTATCTTTCCTTCCTATCGCCTCACGGACCACGGGCAATTCCCATGAAGTAAGCCGAGGTTGGATATTTGGTTGAGTCATTAAGCGCCAAATCTAATAGATCACATTCGGTAGAGATGCGGCCTTTCGACATCTTAAATCTCTCTAACTTCTTAAGTACCTCCGCTTGTAAGGTGGTCCTATGGTCAATTCTCACACAAGGCAGTATGGTCAGTTGTCATCCCTCCCATTTCCTCGCAATCTATCAGGCTAGTGTCCTATGGTCAATTCTTCTAGCCTACTAACTAAACTAGGGTCTTAATTCAGTTTAAGCTAGCGTAACAGATACAAACAAGCATATAATACTACCGAAACTAGTTCATGTGAATGGACAAAGAAGATATCTCTACGAAGCAATAAAAGAGAACAAATAACTGAATTGAACTTGAATTAACAATAAGTATTCATCAAATGATTAAGGGAAATCGTAAGAGAATCCAAACTCGAATACAAATGATTAATGTAGACGAGAGCTTCCATCTTCTGGCTCCTAACTCCATCATCTTATTCTGTGGGTGCTCTCCCCAAACCCTAGAGAGGTTTGGGAAAGGGGAGATGATCCAAAAGTAGCAAAATCGTCCAGTATTTATAGGCCAGGAAACTGCTACGGTGTAACGCTATAACTAATTACGCCGTAGCTTTTGTAATCTTCAATTAATCTTATCCGTAGGTCTAGTTACTGCGTAGTTGGAAGAAATATTACATCGTAATCTCAATTACGCCGTAGATATAAAGTAGTGCTACGCCGTAGTCTTTAATAAGTTCTCCAAGTTAGCCACGAACTCTTCAATACGTCGTAACATTGTTACTAGTTACGGCGTAATCTTCAACATGTGGATAATTCCACGTCATCATATTGTTACGGCGTAACTTCATCACTTAGTTACGCCGTAGTCTTCAAATTAAGGATAATTCCACGTCATAAAATAGCTACGGCGTAACCTCATCACTTAGTTACGCCGTAGTCTTCTTGTAATAGAATGCTTAAATCTTGTCTTAAGTCCAACTTCATCCATTTGTCGCTCCATACCCTATCAACAGTCCTGAAACAAAATAGGAAGCAATAAGACTATATAATAGACAATAATAAGCTAAAATCATCCAATATGAGGGGTAATTGATGCTTAGAATATCAGATAATTTGATGTTATCAAATATCCCCCCACTTGAACTCTACTTGCCCTCAAGTAGACCTTATTAGAAGTACTTTCAAAAAGAAATTCCCCATTATCACTAGGGAAACATTCATTTAAAAATATCCTATGCTAGAATTTCTCGAAGCCAAACACCTCATGAAAAGGGGAACAAACACTCACTCTCTCTATATTCTAAGTGTCAATTTTCGGGGTGATCACTCATTGCACAGTCATAGTATGTATTCTATCATATGCTTGGTAGTTACACAAAACTCCCCCACTAGAGCTAAGGTCGGAACAACCCTTGAAGGTAACATTGGGTGAACACATATAAGGTTAAGGGTGTGGTGTCGTTACTAACATGCTACGGCGAAAGTGACAAAGGAAATGATACATGACCGGAACGCCGGGCAAGACACCAAGACCTGCTCGAATCCTTCACCTAAGCATGATTCACGACTAAGGGTAGAAATAGACAAGGGATTTCACATAATTGGTGTAAAAGAAAAATAACAAGCAAATAGTCTAAGCCTACAACTAAGTCATCACCATTTACCGTTCGCCAAAGGTCTAAACTTTGAAACGCAAAAATTGGATCATATCAAGTTAATGTGCCATTAGAGGACGTCATTACGAGCACAAAACTTGGTCTTCATGTTGGTGTAGAATTATTCACCAACTCTTTTCTTCAATTGTGACCGAAGTGGCCTCTTCGATACTATATCTTTGATAAGCTCTTCATCAAGGTGCTATACATTGGCGCACCTGTTTATTTCAAGTATCTACATACGGAATTTCACATTTTTTTTAACTAACAACAATATACATCCCCCCACTTGAGATGAACAATACATGAGAAAATTGGGGGGTCTTCAAATGATCTTCAATGATTTGTCTTTGTAGGTGTGATTCCTGAATTCATCCACTTAGACCTCGAACTAGGGCAAACAACAACTTCCCAATCATAGACCAGACTACACGGTAGGCTAAGGTGTAATGGTGTATCGAAACAATATATATTTGGGGTAAGAAACGAAAGGAATGGCTCAAAAGAGTGTACTAGGGGTATCTTGTACTAAAGATAAGTGCAACAAAAGGGTTTACACGGGGGTCGAGAAGTCGAGGTGACTAATCGATAACCACACACATATAAGGCTATTTGGGTGATAATCCTAAAACATTGCCTTCTAAAATCTTCCTTCCAAATGCGTCTAGCACATTACTCGTCTATGGGTTTGAAATGATGTAAAAGCCAAGTTCTAAAGTTTACAAAACTACCAGCACACTCAATATTTTGGTGGATTTGGGTAAACAGGGTGAAACTGAATAGGCTAATCCTCACCATATTAATTCAAGGGTTAAATGCGCTCGGCTAATGTCTATTCTAGTTCGGTTAAGAAAAACATGTCAAAAGTTTTAAAAATGGCAAAAATTTTCGAAAGAAACTAGAAAAAATGAGGGCTAATAAAGTTCAAGATAATTCTACTCCCTTCCCCCCACTTGAAATGTACAAAGTCCCTTTTGTACTAAAAATGAAGTAAATGTAAAGAGAAGGTAGAATTAGAGCGAGAACTTTCCTGAAATTTGCTCCAAAAATGAAAGAAGGATCACAAGAAATCTTCGTGCCTTCAACTGGCCTTCATGAGCAAACTCCATTTCCCTGAAATCACAACACTACCACAAGCATAAATCTAAAAATAAATAAATAAAAACAAGAAAAATCCTAACTCACTTTCGTAGGAATCCCGGTTGCATTTAGCATATGCAACAAGCCTTTAAACCACTTGGTGTCCCAAGTGGACGAGTTAAGTCTCGTGAGGGCTTACAGGGAACATACCCACAAAGTTCATTTAATTACTAATACAAGTTTAGTATGTTTGAAAATATTTAAAGGATACACCTCAGAGAAGTGTTACGGCGTAACCATGAAAATGAGTTACGCCGTAGTTAGAGAAAACCTGGAGAGATCAGCTACGGTAGGATGGTTACGGCGTAGTCATAAGACCTTGTTACGCCGTAATTGCTGATCCGAGAGCATCAGTTTCTGCAGTAAACAGATTCTCTCGCTCCTCCATGCTCCAATTCCTGCAAAAATATAAGACAAACATACAAACCAACAAAAACAAAGAAAAGGATAACACGGTTTGTCTCTCGTAAGAGCACTTTTGTTTATTAACGAGTCTTTAAGTTAGACTCATTCCCATGGTTTAATGCTTAGTTGTTTGGGCAATCATGCCCGTTCTTGTCGTTAGTATTTGTGGAAGCACTTTTCCAGAAAGCTGGGTCAATCATAGGATTTGAGCAGAGGTTCTCCATGTGAGAAAACTTTACTTTTGCCCATTCATCGCGGCATTGAACCTCAATTTGCTTATTAAGCTGAACGTTACCAAACTTAACTTTAACCCAGTCTTTGAATGATATACCACCATAGCTGACTTGAGCTCTCCTAGGTGCATTAAAACATGCCCACTCATAACGTTTAGAAATGATATCATTGGGAAATTTTCCTCCATTACATTCTTTCTGAAACGGATCACATGTAGGCCATGCTTGAGTAGTACCCTCGTGTGTCATCATTGCTGGCTTACATAAGTGGACTGTCCATTCAGTAGTCTCGTGATCATATGCTTCCGCAAGGTGATTCCTTAACCATGCATCCTTAATAACCCTAGAGTCTTTAAAATACCACCAAACCCTAGCTTTAGTAGCCAACTTGTCCAATTGTTCCTTACCTTCTTATTTATTTGTGAGGGGGTTACATGATGGAATAACAAGCTTAACCCCGTCTTTGATAACCCCAATAGGTTTACAGCAATGGAGTATTCCGGTGACCTTTAAAGGTCAAACCTCATCATCCAATTGCTTAACAATAAGTTCCTCAGTATCGCTGTCATTCCCAGAGGAAGTGCTGTGTTCATCAGAAGAATCTACCTTATCGTACCTCAAACAGAATGGATCATGATTACAAAAGACGTCATCAGGAATCTCAAACATCTCAAGCTGAGGATCTGCTGTACTTATGCACTGATTCACATTCTTACTCCCCTGATCTGAGAAAATAGAGGATTATTAAAATTTACGGCGTAATCCATAGGGAGTTACGTCATAACTCTAAAATTTTTGATAGAATAATCAGAGTAATAGGCAACGAAATAAGATATCAAGAAAAAATTTACCTGCCATAGTAAGTCAAGAAAGGTGAAAATAAAGAGATAATAATGGTTGCAGGCGTGAAAGTTAATATGCTAAGGTAAAAATCTTATAAAGGGTTTTTGTAGGTTAAAATATGAATTGGGCTGGGTCTATGGCGTAAGTGTAAATCTTATTACGTCGTAACTTCTCTTTACGGTGTAGTAATAATATTAGTTACGCCGTAGTAGGAAAATGAATGATGGCTATGGCGTAGTTGTAGCTGTAATTATGAGAAAATATTGAGTTGTAATACGAGAGAACGAATTTCATACCTGAAAAGGCTTATACGTCTCATAATGTTGTCAAACTTAAACATACCTTAAAATCTTTCAACTAAACTGCCCCCGGCAGCGGCGCCAAAAACCTGATGCGTATTTTCATCCTGTTTTACAATTTATAAACTAAGACGTACAAGGATAAACACATACTAATGGGCAGAGAACCCGGTCGCATGTAGTAAAGCCTAGGTAAATCCAAGTGTCGTCCCTAGAGCTATAATGAAAGAGATCAAAGTATGTTATGTGGTAAAAGATGATAATAAAATAATGGTTTGAAAGCATTGAATAGTAATTTGTCATAATGCACATCACGGATTAGAATCAAGAGAAAGAAGGAAGAGATAGAGCATTAATCCAAGTAATTCAAGTAATAGTTCAAGATCGTAAACATCGTACAGTGGCATAAATATCACTAAGAATTGCAGGGTAAGGTCATCCTAGTCTATCTTTCCTTCCTATCGCTTCAGGAACCACGGGCAATTCTCATGAAGTAAGCCGAGGTTGGATATTTGGTTGAGTCATTAAGCGCCAAATCTAATAGATCACATTCGGTAATGATCCGGCCTTTCGACATCTTAAATCTTTCTAACTTCTTAAGTACCTCCGCTTGTAAGGTGGTCCTATGGTCAATTCTCACACAAGGCAGTATGGTCAGTTGTCATCCCTCCCATTTCCTCGCAATCCATCAGGCTAGTGTCCTATGGTCAATTCTTCTAGCCTACTAACTAAACTAGGGTCTTAATTCAGTTTAAGCTAGCGTAACAGATACAAACAAGCATATAATACTACCAAAACTAGTTCATGTGAATGGACAAAGAAGATATCTCTACGAAGCAATAAAAGAGAACAAATAACTAAATTGAACTTGAATTAACAATAAGTATTCATCAAATGATTAAGGGAAATCGTAAGAGAATCCAAACTCGAATACAAATGATTAATGTAGACGAGAGCTTCCATCTTCTGGCTCCTAACTCCATCATCTTATTCTGTGGGTGCTCTCCCCAAACCCTAGAGAGGTTTGGGAAAGGGGAGATGATCCAAAAGTAGCAAAATTGTCCGGTATTTATAGGCCAGGAAACTGCTACGACGTAACGCTATAACTAATTACGCCGTAGCTTTTGTAATCTTCAATCAATCTTATCCGTAGGTCTAGTTACTGCGTAGTTGGAAGAAATGTTACGTCGTAATCTCAATTACGCCGTAGATATAAAGTAGTGCTACGCCGTAGTCTTTAATAAGTTCTCCAAGTTAGCCACGAACTCTTCAATACGTCGTAACATTGTTACTAGTTACGGCGTAATCTTCAACATGTGGATAATTCCACGTCATCATATTGTTACGGCGTAACTTCATCACTTAGTTACGCCGTAGTATTCAAATTAAGGATAATTCCACATCATAAAATAGCTACGGCGTAACCTCATCACTTAGTTACGCCATAGTCTTCTTGTAATAGAATGTTTAAATCTTGTCTTAAGTCCAACTTCATCCATTTGTCGCTTCATACCCTATCAACAGTCCTGAAACAAAATAGGAAGCAATAAGACTATATAATAGACAATAATAAGCTAAAATCATCCAATATGAGGGGTAATTGATGGTTAGAATATCAGATAATTTGATGTTATCATGCATCATATGTAATAAGCCCGATATTAATGCAACTTGAAAGTAACGTATCTGGATTTGAGTGGCAGCTGTTCAATACACGATATTTGATCTAAAAAGATAGTATGAAGCTTTACAAAGGTGTCAACTGTTACTAGATTACATTCATCTTACCAAACCGTTAAATAGTAAACCAAACATACTGAAATCCTGCTTTATACCAGCCACATTTTCCACTTGACATATCCTCACTCAAATGAGACTACTATATAATAATCATAATCCAACACCTCAAGGAAGAGAAAGCCATGGTCTAATTCTTTAACAGATTTTAATTGTGTGTTAGCATTAGGTCTAATGGTTTTATACAAGATAAAGTGGGCAGAATATGGGGGTACGGAATATCTGCTGGGATTATGATCATAGCCCTTGTTCTACTTTTATGTGAAATGAGTTTTTATCGATACAAGAAACCGCAAGGGAGCCTGTTAACTCTTACATGGAGAGTCATGTTTTTGGCTAGGAAGAATCGGTGATTATCACACCCTGTTGATCCTGGATTCTTGAATGGCTACAACAACTCAAGGGTCCCATATACAGATAAACTTAGGTAACATATGCCATGTACATATTAACTAGAGGTGAGAAAATTAGTGAGCCAAGTCAGATTGCGTAAAGGGTCATAAAAAATTGATTTAGGCTGACAAGAAACATTTTATGTTCATTCCTTCAAAATGTATCATCAACTATTAGTGTGTTAATAATAATAGCTAAATATACTAAGACTACATCAATATATGATAATAATAAAAAAATACTTGTGGATAAGCTAATAAGTCAAAAGTACCACACATAGTATTACTGATATTTTGTTATTTGATACTTCAACGTGCCTTGACAAGGCCACGATAGTGACTACAAATAAAGATAGAAGCAAAGTTTCAACTGTAACTCAAACTGATGAAGTGAAGATGGTGATAAAGCTCATGCCTATATGGTCAACATGTATCCTCTTTTGGACAGTTCACTCTTAAATGACTACTTTCAGCATCGCGCAAGCAACCATCATGAACCGGAAACTTGGTGGTTTTGAAATACCTGTAGGCTCATTTTCCTTCTTCTCTTTATATATATATATATATATATATATATATATATATATATATATATATATATATATATATATATATATATATATATATATATATATATATATATATATATATATATATATATATATATATATACACACACACACACACACACACACACACACACACACACACACTCGCACTCCTATTTACCTCTCTAAATGAAAGGGTTGTTGTTCCTACTGCTAGAAAAATCACATGTGATCCAAATGTGTCTTCAAAGAATTACAATTGGGCTTATCCTCGTAGTATCAGGAATGGTAACAGCTGATATATATGAGAATAATAGGTGGGAAATGAGTCGGGATTAGGATACTAAAATTAGCGGTTTTGGTTAATTGCTCGGTATTTCTTAGTTACTGCTAATGAAGCTTTTGCTTATGCGGGCCGGCTTGAGTTTTTCATCATGTAAGCACCTGAGAGGATGAAATCTATAAGCACAGCACTAAGAAAGATGAAAGATACATCTTATAGTTCTCATTCACACTAGCATAAGAAAGATTCCTTGTTCTAGGTTTATTCAGGAAGATGGGTGACAACCAAAGGTGGATGGAGCACACTATGCTTTTCTTTACGTGCCTTGAACATTTATTGAGTCTCGACCATAACTAACCTCTTAATCAGTGTCAAGTAGTGCAAGTTGTTAACCCACAAATTCAAGTGAGATACAATATCAAAGGCTTTATAAAAAAACCTGTTGAATCATGCCTCTGACAGTAGGAATGTTCCACCTCATAACAATTCAATTACATTTTCCAAGACGCAATATTATGCTTCTAACGCTCGTCTACCAAGTTTCCTTGTTTCAGGAATATGGCTGAGCATCGGTCGTGGACCGGACCGACCAAGACCAAGACCGAGGACCAGACCGAATGTGGTCGGTCCGGTCAGGTCTCGGTCGGTCCGTCGGTCGGTCCGGTCCAACAAGGAAAAATAGTTGGTTTGTGGTCCGGACTGGACCGACCAAGACCAAGACCGAATTAGCCCAAAAGCCGAGTCCGAGGACTGGACCGAATATGGTCGGTCCGGTTCGGTCTCGATCGGTCCGGTCCGTTCGGGTGGTTTGCTCAGCCCTATTCGGGAATACCTCTCACTAAAGTTATGTATAGTTATGGATTCCATGATATCCCGCGCATGCCTTGCAAACATTCATTCCTTATTTCTTCCTACATGTAATCGACAAGTAATCAATCCATGGTCACAGAAAAAAAAACTAGTAACCAGTCAAATTAAACTACATAAAAAACTAGCATTTTTTTTTTCAAATTCAAGATTAATTAATCTTTTTTTTTTTTATTATCTTTCTATAATATACATTCAGGTTAATTGTTTGAAACGTACCAATCATAAGTATCAATGATATTGCAAGTAACTAATCACAGACGGAACCAGGACATAAATTGACCAGGCGCATTTAAGGATAACTAAACAAGATTGGAAACACAATTTCTTTAAACAAGATGCATTTATGAAAAATCAAGCTTTTATACAAAATCTAACATATCCATGGGTGTCCCGTGACTATTTCATAGTAATTATGAGGTTCATGGCTGCATGGAAATGTGGGAAGTCTACCGTCCATCTTTCTAAATGCCTATGTGCAATCATGAAGTGCTTGACTTCTTGGTTAGTCTTTGATTGCTCAACTGTGTGATTGGTTTTCTATTTACTGGACTCATAATTTACTAATTCTTTAGCGGTTCTTAGCCGAAGGAAAAAAGAAGAAGAAATAGTTTTCAAAAAAGTTACAGGAATGGCTCGTCTCCATGAACTCACGGTTGCTGCTAACTCTACTATGATGAGAGATTAGATGATTATATATTTTGAAAGAGAGACTGCTAAAGAGACTAAGTTTGTAAAGGATTTGAACATCCTTTGTCAGGAGGTTACTGCAAGGGTTAGGGAGAGGGAGGAATTGATTGTTGAACTTGAAAGGTTGCGTAGATCGGTAGTGGATGTCAAAGAGTGCATATAAAGTTAGCAAGTACTATGAATATGTAACCATTTTATACATCTTTTTCTTGAGATTTATTATCTTTTGTCTTGATGCGTTCAAACACTAGTTTTAAATTTATAAACAAGGATTACCGGGATTAAGCTAAGAAAACTTTCGGGCAAGTATACGCTATCGTGTGTAGCTAGGTTGGGTTGGTAAGCCAAGGTCATTCACAAGGATTTGATTACTTTCAATAGTGAGAATCGAGTGTAACAATTAATTGCAAGTGCAAAATTATAATAAAGGCATAAAAGTAATAATTAACACAAAAGTGATAATGATGCGAATTCAAATAGATAAAAGGCAACACTTGTATGGATTAGTCTATGATATTTGGATTGCTTAACACGAGGATGGTTTTGACTTACAAGTATTAGATTATAATGGTGACAAATTTCTATCTATGATTCTAAAGCATATAACTGATGAGTGTGTAAATACTCATCATTTTTCTATCATCTGAACTGCCAAAACATCCAAAAACACCAAATAATGCATCAAAATAGTGAAAATATTCCAAAAGTGTGTTTTATATGTCCTAGATGCAAAATGTTTGAAAACAAATGAAAAATGAACAAAGTTTGCACAATTGGCAGTTTCAGTCCCTCAACTTTCATAAATTGTTAAAACTAGTCCCTGGATATTTCAAAATATGTAAAATATCATAAAAGGTCCTTGGGGATTCATAAGTTGTCAAAACAAACCCTTTGAATATCAAAAAGCACAAATTTACAACTTTGGTCCCCCAAGTTTGAAAAATGTCAAAAATAGTCCTTGGTGAATTTAAAAAGTGAAAATAATCAAAAATAAACCTTGTACTATTCATCAATGACAAAATTGGTCCTT
>LBNU01038541.1:41734-61076 GCA_014162995.1 Artemisia annua
TGTTTGGTGCAAAAGTCAAAATTTTCTTTTTTTATCACTTCACAGTTTCACTGTGGAATTTTTAGGGGGTAATTAGATCACTTAAATCAGTTAATAGTTGTTAATATGTCAAATCTAATTCTCATATTAGCCTATATAACCCATTGTCAGTCAATTAGAGTAAAAATCAAAACTCAGTTTAGTCAAATGTTTCATGTTCTGAGAAAAAGTCAGAAAATCATGTATTGCAGGTTTTTTGGATAAACTGAATTTTTCATGCAGGCTTTGATGTTTAGGAATCATAACTTGCTTCATTTGGATTTATAATAATTTAAGTTTTCTTAGGTTGCATGGGTGATTTTTGTTAATTGTTTATTTGTATTAGAGTGCTTAAAAATTGCTTTTTCAATTGCTTGTTTCTCATGTAAGTCCCTGCACCCCAGTGGTGCATACCACCTTTGCACACTTGTCACAGTGTTCATTAGTGGACTCCCACTTTGTGTCTATTGCTTTTTAGGAACCTTAACAGCTACTGTATTTCAGTGATTATTTAGCCTGTAATCTCTGCCCAGCTTATTTTGCCGTGTTTCATTGCTTTAACCTAAGAATACATACTGAGCCCTGCAGATGTTGTTGAGCCAACTTCACATCTCTTGTGACTTATTGTAGGCCTAGAGGTTTTGATTCTTAGCTTTTTAGCAGAGCTCACCAGACTAACTAATTGGAGTCACCATTCTCCTTGTACCTTGACACTACTGTGGGCCCCACACAAGGCTGCAGTTAGCCCCTCTAGGTCTATTTTGGTCTGAAATTTGGACTTGCTTATTTGTGATCTGTGGCTTATTAGTGTATCTAATCTCATTGTTTTTGCTTATTCCAAGTGTGATTAGATTGTTTCTATCTAGTTTAGCTTCTGTATTCATGAATGTAACTTATTCATAGCTTTTACATTATCAAAAATCCCATTTTCTTTGAAAAAGCTTAACTGTCAAGAACAAAAGCTTGCACAGAGCTTATTTTTAAGCTTGTTAAAAATTGTTTTCATAAAAGTTGTCCATTTTCAGTGTACAAACAAGTTCCAAACAGAAAAATCCAAAAATAATCACTTTTTAATAAAAGTGATAGTTTCTATTTAATATTTTTAATTTTCATTTTCTCTTTTTAAATCTAGCTTAATAATATGTTGTTTTTATAATTTTTTAAATTAGTTTGTCACCTTAAGTATTGGTAGTAATTTTCTTAGAATTTTCTTTTTCTATTTAGTATTTATTAGATTTAATATTAGTTAATTTAGTAATTAATTAAAACTGTTAAATTAAATAATTCTGTATAAATTTGTTAAACAGTAGCATCTTTTTATATTTTTCCTAGGTTCTAAATAATATTTAGTATTTTTAGTAATTTTTCTAGAATTTTTACTGTTCATCTTATAATTATTAGATTTAATTTTAATTAAAAAAGTTTAATTAGAAAAACCAAAAAGAAATTAGTATAGTTGTTAATATTTAATATGATTTACATTTTTATAATTTTTCTAGCTTTTTCACATTAATTAGAATCTGTAAAAATTAATTTTATAATTTTCCTTTTTCATTTTCTCATTTTTCTCTTTTAAATAGTTTAATTAGGTTTTAAATATTAATTAAGTTTTTAATTTATAAAAAACCCACGAAAAGACAAAAATATTTCTTTTTAATTTTTATAAATACTTTAAGTCATTTTAGATTTTTAGAAAATAAATTTTGTAATTTTCTAAGTTTAATTTGTGAAGGAAATCTTTTTAGGATGAATATAAATAGATTTTAAGTAAATTAAAATAGTTTATATTAAATAATTAATATTAAATTAATATAATATTAGTAAAATATTTTCTTTTTAGATTTTAATTTTCTTTAAATTATAAGTTTCAAAATTTTCATTTTACACCCTTGAAGTTTGAAACTTGTCATTTTTAGCCCCTGTAGTTTAGAAGTTGTCACTTTTAGTCCCTGTACTTTGCTTAATTGCATTTTGTGTTATATATTTGTCATATCTGTTATTGTGCATTTTCATTTTCAATTCCAAGCAATCAGTAGTGTAAAATCAATCTAATTCTTATTCTGGTTACTATTCAAAATCACTCATTCCCAAAACATTTTCCAAATACAATTTCAACCTCGTTGGGACTTTAACGACCCGGGGAAACACTATACTCTCCAGGATTTCATTGCATCTGGTCTTAAGCTTTCAGGGTTTATTTGCTACGGTTAGCCATTCACAAGTGGCTAGCTTGTGTGACAATACCTGTTGGTTCTGAGACCAGTCAATAACCCTCGTGAAACATCATAAAACAATAAATCAAACATTAAACGAAATCAAGCAATTCAAGACTATGTTAATTTAACAATTTTGATCCGTGGTAGTTTTACAAGTTTAATTTGTTAACAATCACACCCAAGTTTCTTTGTAAGATCAAGTTATTTATGAAATGGCCAATGCATAAAATAATCATTCATGGACAAAATGATCCTAGTTGTATGAAAATCACCCTTTTGACCTATGAGATAATCAACAACTAATCAAAAGTCTAAGTACCCAACTAACGTTGGTAATTAAATCTCTTAAACCATCGCTCTGATACCAACTAAAAACGCCCATGATTTATTTTATTTTATTTTTATAATCAGGTGTATATGTCGTACATGACAAGTCCTATACGCCATATAACTGGATACGCCATATAGGATGTTGTCCTATACGTCGTATTGAAGCACTAATGTTCAAACCTGGGTTTACTGATAATCTGTTTGAAGACATGTTTCAGAAAACACCAATTAAACAAAAACCGAGTTTATACATTACTTCATATAAGCAAATTGATACATGGTTGTTTCTTTCACGTTTAGACCAATTACAATAAACAATGCATAGTTTTTGGCTTTATGCCACATACTCACTTTTTTGCGTTTACATTACAAGTTTAATACATAACATGAAACATTTGTGGAAATCATTTGTATTAACACAAAAGATGCTTTGAGCATTATGAGTTGTATCAAATTAGGCATGAAGAGAGCTTGTTTACCAAATCTGAGCTTCATCGCTGGTTATCATAAGCCCATTGCCTTATAATTACCAATTAATGCACCTATGTAAAACATGGAATGAAGCAACGTAAGTTAAAATCTTTGTGAGTAAACGAAAGCATGAAAACTCAAATGTAAAACGTATAACATGTACTAAGTTTGCTTCATATAAGCATGGTTCTTGACTTGTTCGTGAGTCCTATATAAGCACGATATCCACTAAGGATCTTGATTGCGTAAAACATGATTCCACATTTTTACACTCTTACGCGAATGCAATTTGGGTTCCTTATTCCACACATGACATGAGTACATAGAGCACGGTATCCATAAAGGATCATAATTGCGTAAAGCACGGTCCCCACATAGGACATGAACGTGATACATCACCATACGAGTCATCATAAAACCGAAAGTAGGACCTCACAGGTCAACATGGATACTTGTCATGGTAATATGACCTCACGGGTCAACATGAGTACTTGACATGATATTATGACCTCACGGGTCAACATGATGTTTTACCCTCTTGCACGGATGCAATTCGGGTTCCTTATTCCATACATGACATGAGTGCATAGAGCACGATATCCATGAAGGATCATAAGTGCGTAAATTATGATCCCCACACGGGACATGAATGTGATACATGACTACATAAGTCATCACAAAACCGAAAGTAGGAACTCACAGGTCAACATGGATACTTGTCATGGTAATATAACCTTACAGGTCAACATGAGTACTTGACATGTTATTATGACCTCATGGGTCGACATGAGTGCTTAACCAAATCTTGAACAATCATGGCATAATAAGATTAACATAATATTAACTCGAAACTTGCAAAACATGATATGATAAGCTAAACATGAACTACAGGTTAACATGAACCTTGAAAACATGAGCTTGCATAACATGACATACCATAAACTTGACAATATTAATAAAAACATGAGATATGCGTTCCTCTATTTCTCACTCAACTTTTTCCACCAAAATCCTTGTACCTATAATCATAACATAAGCATGAATTCAACATTGTTAAATCTAGTGTTTGGAATAGTCAAAAATATGAGGGGGCGTGTATAGTTGACGAACACTAACCAAAAGTTAAATCTTTCATGAAATACAAAACATAATGATGTAAAACAACTCTACAATGTTACCCATGATTCCCCTTATCATAATCTCATGGTTTTCATGATTTCTTGATAATTTTCAAAAATTATAATAATCATCATAATTCATTCTTAAATTCACCATAACCGTTCTTATTAACTCATAACATATAAATCAATCAAAACCCATAATGGGTTTAACCTTAAACATGAAATTATGCATTAGTAGAGATTCTTACCTTGAAATAATTTTTATATATGTGGACATATAGTCTGGAATAGGCCACACCCGGCAGACAGCGGCCCACTCTACGCCTAAACCCTAATCCATGCCCTATAAATATAGGGCTGGGATTCCCTTCTTCGCAGAACACAACAGGTTACTCTAAACCTAATTCTTGTATGCTATATCGCATCGATACTAACTTGACCGTCGTAGGTGGATCCCGGGGCTGCGGCCTCGGGTCCACTCCTAACAGGTTCTCTTTGTTGACAGGTCTACTCAGGGCTCGAGAAGAAGACGAACGGCCCAGGGAGAGTCGTCAAATCAAGCCCGCGCCAGATTATGTATCAACAAGACGTATAGTTTGGAATGGGCCACACCCGCAGACAGGGGCCCACTCTACGCCTAAACCCTAATCCATGCCCTATAAATATAGGGCTGGGATTCCCTTCTTCGCAGAACACAACAGGTTACTCTAAACCTAATTCTTGTATGCTATATCGCATCGATACTAACTTGACCGTCGGAGGTGGATCCCGGGGCTACGGCCTCGGGTCCACTCCTAACGGGTTCTCTTTGTTGACAGGTCTACTCAGGGCTCGAGAAGACGACGAACGGCCCAGGGAGAGTCGTCAAATCCAGCCCGCGCCAGATTATGTATCAACAAGTGAAGCCATCCGTGGGACATGACTACGACAAGTTTCGTGCTCTCACATTACCGGAAAGCAACCATCGAGTTCAAAATCCGGTAACTTTAAAATTTTGTATTAAATCTTTTAAATATTCATAAGATTTTATGTAAATCTTTTAACTTGGTAAACACGATTTTATCTATAGTCGCACTAAGTCCGCATGATCGGACCTACTTTATCTTTTAGCCGCGAATTAATTCGCGCACATAATGTTTTTACGGTTGGTATGCCTGTTCGCGCTTGTCTTCACGTTCGAACAACGCAGTCACGATAAATCTACCCGCGTTAGGCCGTGCGTTTGGACATCTTCGCAGATTAGCTACGTGCTATTGAACAGGCACCACGATGNATGTAAATCTTTTAACTTGGTAAACACGATTTTATCTATAGTCGCACTAAGTCCGCATGATCGGACCTACTTTATCTTTTAGCCGCGAATTAATTCGCGCACATAATGTTTTTACGGTTGGTATGCCTGTTCGCGCTTGTCTTCACGTTCGAACAACGCAGTCACGATAAATCTACCCGCGTTAGGCCGTGCGTTTGGACATCTTCGCAGATTAGCTACGTGCTATTGAACAGGCACCACGATGCTAGTCAATCGCCATGAGCGCACTGGACAAAAGCCGTGGTCATGTTATGTTCATCTGCGATCATCCACAAACATTCGGGTCTATGTGGTCACGATATATCCATCTGCGTCTGTTCGTGCAATTGAAACTATTAGTCACGGTCACGGTGCGATTGAAACAACAATTCATTATTTATGTAGTTTGTAAAACCTCACGATAGGTGTAAATCGCACTATTGCTTCTCTTATGTGTTAATTTCACATGCTATATTCTATATATTGCTTCACGCTAATCTTTTACTTCATTAGGTTTTATATGTTGCGATTCGCGGCATATACTTTTAATATTTGCATTAAGTGTTTTTCAGAATTTGAATAACTAAGTTTAATGCTCCTACACGAGTAGCACCATCAAACTTGGGGGGGCTACCAGCGTATATAATACCACTGTTTTCGTACGCGTCACTCAGGTATATTTGGAAGCAGATCGTACGTAAGAGGTATTGCAAGCCCGATACAAAGACGGATTTAAATATTCGCACCATCTTGCCGCAGGGGAGACGTCCTCTGTCGGTTGTAAAGACGGATGTAAAGTTCGCACCTCCTTGTCGCGCACAGCGCGTACCTTTACCACAGAAGCATGTCTTATGTCGCACCATGCTGCATCGCTACTAGTACAAAAGGTACGCCCTTACCCAGGACGTAGCATACGAGATCCACCTTCACCATTGTGAGACTCTCACAATCTCTATGTCAGTGTTACCCCAACTATAGAACTACGTGTTCTTCTTGCGGGGTCTTTACTGTCACACTGTGGCGGGAAACCTAGCATATGCGCATCCCTCCCCGTCATGTAAGAACGGGTGTTACTCATGATGGAACATGGTCACCACGGACGCGCCTACAAGGTTGCGGATTCGGATATAGTCTAATGGGCTAACAGGACTGCGCCTCTAGGACAACCAGTGCGCACTGTCGCATTCGGGCTGCGCAGTATAGTCTGTTCTATGCGCACACCTGAGCTGCGCAAACATGGGCCATGCCGTCATGGTTGATTGGGACTACGCGGCCATGAACAGAACTTAAGTCTAGCATAACATAGCCATGCACTATGTCACACTAGACTTGGGGGGCTTGTGGACGTATAGTCTGGAATAGGCCACACCCGGTAGACAACGGCCCACTCTACGCCTAAACCCTAATCCATGCCCTATAAATATAGGGCTGAGATTCCCTTCTTCGCAGAACACAACAAGTTACTCTAAACCTAATTCTTGTATGCTATATCGCATCGATACTAACTTGACCGTCAGAGGTGGATCCCGGGGCTACGGCCTCGGGTCCATTCCTAACGGGAACTCTTTGTTGACAGGTCTACTCAGGGCTCGAGAAGACGATGAACGGCCCAGGGAGAGTCATCAAATCCAGCCCGCGCCAGATTATGTATCAACAATATAACATTAAAATTATGCTCTTAATACACTTCTAATTCCAATTATATGCTTGATTAAATTTTTGATTATTGCTAAAATTAATGGGGATGATCATCACTAAAAACACACCCTAACACCTCCCTATATACATGTGAAATGAGAGGGAAGTATCTTCCCAGGTAGGTAACGTATAATACTTAAGGGTTGATGCGCGTGGGATTGCGACCACGCAACAGGTTTTACCTCTCAAGGGATCTTGAGAAGCTTGCAATCCCACCAGGCAGTGTACCTGGTCGGTGTAGTATAGTGTAGTGGTAAGTACGGGGGATTGATCGTTCTCTCACAGGGAATAGTGTTCGTTAGGATAGAAAAACTACTCTAAAAGGTGGAAGATTATTTTTTTATTTTTATATTTTATGAAAAGCAAGTAAAATCTCGGGTTTTGGAGGAGTGGGCGGAATTAGTTGCTAGTCAACTAACCCAAAAACTACTATTGCAATAAAAAATATAATAACTAAACTATTGTGGTTGTGAAAACTTATATGGAGACAAATGTGTTTACTTAGATTTCCTTACTCCCTAACTATCTTTTACCGGTTAATTGGTGTATGTATTACTTGCGTGGATGACGGGTGTATTCCTTAACAATTCATGGGGTGGCGTACATATCTCCCCAATTCTATGAGCTCTTATCTCCTCCTAAAACTATGCGTAAAGCACCCAATCATAGGGATTGTAAACAGTGGCTCATGCGTTAAATACTACCTTAATAACCTAGTACGCATTAGTTACATGTTTCTTAAGACGTTCAAGCATGTTACCATATAGGAGTTTAGCCAGTTTTCTTAAGCCTAACATTGATGAAACATTCATCCAAGACAAGTAATAACACACCAATCAACCAATAATTAATAGTTAGGTTTCATTAGATCTAAGCAAACACAAGAAAAATCTAGCCTAGCATGTTAATTGAAAGACAAGCATAAGATATAATTAACCAACACATAGACATATTGATTAATTTAAGTGAGGACTTATCTTTAATTGAACATGAAGGATTCAAGGGTGAAAAACCCTTGAAAATACAGCCAAATTCGTCTTTAGGGTTTTTCCCAAACTTGTACCAAAAGTTCCACACTAATGAATGAAAAATAGAAAAGTATATATAGATTTTACATTCTGACGGCGTCAGGTTATGGGTTCTGACGCCGTCAGCTCGCCGTCATTAGGGTTCTCGGATGGCCTAGATTTACCTCTGACGCCGTCACTCTTTATTTTGCTCTGGGCCGTCACTCTTTAAGTTAACACCTGACGGCCTACTTTCTCTAACACCTGACGCCGTCAGCTGTAAACATCTTGTTTTCTTCATAGGGCGTCTAGTGTAATCTGATTTTACTCCTTTGTCAATGTTGGCTGACGGCGTCACCTTGTGACTCTGACGCCGTCAGGAAGGAAATCCAGCTTCTTTTGAGACTTTGTCGTTTTGTTCACCTTTATGCTCCAAAAACGTCCAAATATGCATGTTTTCCAGAATTCTTCTCAAAAGTACCTAAAATGACAAAAGGAACGATTTAGGGCAATATTTGATCACATTTACTTGAGTTAGGGCTTAAATGACCCCTTAAAACGGGTACACTTTTCGTCTCATCAAATACCCTTACACTTGAGATTTGCTTGTCCTCAAGCAAATAAGCTTTTATTCCAATCAAAATATGAGTTAGGGGTCATTTAACACAAATATAAAAGTAATTACAACAAATAGTCATTCGACCCTAATCATAATAAGCACGGAAATCATACACTAGCACCTCACAAATAATTTTTGGATACTCTCATCTCTCAAGTGTCATAGAATTATATCTCATAAATGAAAACGATAAATATCTCTCACTACCTGTCATAGCAAATAGATTACCACAGGCTTGGGAGAGGATCAATTACTCTTCCACTAGGCGTAAGCACCTAAGATAAACTATCAAAGAGGGCTTTCCAAAAGGGTTGTAATGTAAGGTGTAGGGATATGATAAACACGGTTTGGTTGGAATAAAGGGTATTTTAATGGTGGCGAGTCAATTATCATGATCAAATACATGCACTATACAATGTTGCTAAGCCAAGACTCGACTCAATCTTAAGCTAAAAAACAAAATAACAAAAACTTAAAAGAAACATAAAAGAAACGGGATGGTAGTCCGTATGTTTTTTTTTTCACTTTTCTTTTTCTAATTTTTTTTTGAATTTTTCTTGATGTTTTCAATTTTTTTTTTATTTGCATACATTCTTACCCTACCATCCAAAATAATACATCATAGGGGCCTCGGTTCTCCCCTTACACTTGAACTTTTACATAACTTTACAATTACTATTCTAATGACTCGAATTAAGATAATTGAAAAACTTGGAGTACTTTTAAAATATTTAGCTTACCAAAAATGGGTACATCGCAGAGGGTGTGGGAGAATTACTTGACTAATGTAGCCAATGTAATTATAACAAAAACACGGGTGTAAAAACAAAGGGTTAATCCTAATGCCTCTTATCATGTAGTAGATCTAACTACTCGAATGTAGTCTAACTTGTGGATTTGAGATGGTCCTAACGCAAGTTCTAGAATTTAAGCGCTACCGGTACACACATCATAGCATCAAAGATGGATGCTTTTCCTACCAATTCTAGGGGTGAACCTCACATATTTGGGGTGGAAAATTTTTTAGTGGTACGGTTTTGTGCTAGTCATATAATTTCCTATCCATGAGATGCTCATTAAGACCAAAGTCTCACTTCTAAATGTTGTAAAAATTTTAAATTGGTGCTAAAATTGCCCTAACAAATATTTCTCTCGGTTTTATTACAAACTTACTATCAAACAAACAAAAATCAAGCGCAATTGTATTCTCTAAGGTGCCTTCATTTACCCCCTTACACGTAAACCGAACATTGTCCCCAATGTTCAAATAGAAGATGTAAAAGTAAATAAAATGAAAGAATGAAATCAAATACTCCCCTGATTCGTTTGATGTGGATAGTGAGGTAACATGGTTAGATCTTCTTTGAGTCATAGTGAGCAGGCCTCTCAACGGTCACTAGCCAGGTCACAGCAAGGAACCACCCGTTACTGCCCCGGACCTAGGCCGCAGCAGAGTCTATTCCAAACTAGGGTCAAAGCGCCCTAGCTCTAGGTCAACTCTACTCCCGTCTAACCTTATCTAGCCAACACATGTAGCAAAACCAAGTAGTAGCAGGTCCAAGAAAATGGTTTGAGCTAGGAAGCTCTCATATATAAACCAGGTAAACACATAACGCATTCGAATATCCAAATCAAGTATATCGGTAAATCAATCAATCAATCAATCAATCAAATCTTAATCAAACCGTTCACGTAATCAGATAAACAATCATTGAGTTTAGTTAAAAGAGCATGTATTCTTCCCCAAAAATAGTTATAAAAACTGTTTAAAAGAAAGGGGGCTATGACCTCACCTTAGCCACAGCAATGCAAAGATCACGACCGACACAACTTGGCATCTAGAGCTAATCACAACGATATCCAAAAGATGGGCACGACGGCACCAAGTAGTACGAACACGAGGGAACATCCTAGTACGCATACGATTATCTCAAAATATAGCTCGTACAATGATAAAGTCTATAAAAGACAATGTGTCATAGTTTTCGTGGATAACTCAAATCATTACTTATAAAAAGTTAAGTATCAATGTTTTCGTAAGAAAGCTTTATGTTTCGTGTGGTGTGGTAAGAAGACATAGACTCAAGATGCAACTCACGCCAAATGAACAAGACATCGACATGCAACTCACGCCAAAGAGGAATAAACATCGACATACAACTCACGCCAAAGAGGAAACGACAGCAACAAGATCATGAAATATTAACAAACTCAAGTTAATTAACGAAAATCTAGACAATGACGACAATTAACTCTTTAATATAAAATAGGTCAATCGATAAGTTTCGGTATTTACCCCATAATCCCAAATAGTTTAGAATAATCCGAATAGTTTTATAAGAAGTCACAAGTTAATAATTCAAATATGAAAAGGTTTTAAGGATTAAATAAAACTATTCATATTGAATTCTTTGTCGGGCTTTATAAAAGTAATCTTAAAAAGGTTTAGAAATAAAAATGTAAGTTTGGAAATAAAATGTAAGTTTAGAAAAGTTTATAAATTTCGGCATGACGCATTCAATTATATAACCTTTCCAAGTCCATAGACTTTAAATAAATCAATTCTCTAAAACAATATTTCCCGACAATTTATTAGAAAACTATGAAGTGTATTCGTTGATTATTAGAAATTATTTACTTATTGTGTATCCGTTACGAATCAAATATATTAAATTCGTAAGAGTCTAATATATTGTATTCGGTTGAGGTCCAATAAGTCCATATTGTCCAACGTCCCATGTCCAAATCACTACAAAACCAATAGTTTTAGTCACAATCCCAACATTTAGTCCGTGAAATATCCGGTATTAGTCCAATTCAATGATCCAAGTCCATTTTAAATGTCAAATCCCAAATATAATCCGAAACGTACCAATGAGCACCAATGCTAAGGACGAGTAAAATACGTTAGTCACTATACACTTTGCCACAATGAACTAAATCAAAACACACTTCTAATAATTTAACCAAACACTCCCTTTTATCGTTTTCTTATTAATTTGTATCAATAACAAAACCAAAACAAACCCAGTCACCTAAAATGAGATAAGCCAAAAATAACTAAGCTAATAAGCCGAAGCTTATTGAACTCAAACATAAGCCATAAGCTCGGCCTTATAAATAAGCCGAGATTAATTAGCTCGAACCAAATAAGAAGCCGAGCTTATGAGCTCGAACCGATAACAACAATCAACAAATCGACAAAGGGATCCAAATCGAGCCACAACTAAATAAATAACATGACCAAAACTGATATCAAACGGGTTTCTGACACGACCCATATACTAAGTTACCACGAATCACATCCAAATAGGTTTTGTTTATTTACCACACGAAACCATTATCAAACATGTTTTTAATTCGTTTCTCAATCACAAATTAATAATATCAACTTAGTTCTGTTTTTAAACCCATTTGAATCCACGNACCTTATCTAGCCAACACATGTAGCAAAACCAAGTAGTAGCAGGTCCAAGAAAATGGTTTGAGCTAGGAAGCTCTCATATATAAACCAGGTAAACACATAACGCATTCGAATATCCAAATCAAGTATATCGGTAAATCAATCAATCAATCAATCAAATCTATCAATCAATCAAATCTTAATCAATCAAATCTTAATCAAACCGTTCACGTAATCAGATAAACAATCATTGAGTTTAGTTAAAAGAGCATGTATTCTCCCCCAAAAATAGTTATAAAAACTGTTTAAAAGAAAGGGGGTTATGACCTCACCTTAGCCACAGCAATGCAAAGATCACGACCGACACAACTTGGCATCTAGAGCTAATCACAACGATATCCAAAAGATGGGCACGACGGCACCAAGTAGTACAAACACGAGGGTACATCCTAGTACACATACGATTATCTCAAAATATAGCTTGTACAATAATAAAGTCTATAAAAGACAATGTGTCATAGTTTTCGTGGATTACTCAAATCATTACTTATAAAAAGTTAAGTATCAATGTTTTCATAAGAAAGCTTTATGTTTCGTGTGGTGTGGTAAGAAGACATAGACTCAAGATGCAACTCACGCCAAATGAACAAGACATCGACATGCAACTCATGCCAAAGAGGAATAAACATCGACATACAACTCACGCCAAAGAGGAAACGACATCAACAAGATCATGAAATATTAACAAACTCAAGTTAATTAACGAAAATCTAGACAATTACGACAATTAACTCTTTAATATAAAATAGGTCAATCGATAAGTTTCGGTATTTACCCCATAATCTCAAATAGTTTAGAATAATCCGAATAGTTTTATAAGAAGTCACAAGTTAATAATTCAAATATGAAAAAGTTTTAAGGATTAAATAAAACTATTCATATTGAATTCTTTGTCGGGCTTTATAAAAGTAATCTTAAAAAGGTTTAGAAATAAAAATGTAAGTTTGGAAATAAAATGTAATTTTAGAAAAGTTTATAAATTTCGGCATGACGCATTCATTTATATAACCTTTCCAAGTCCATAGACTTTAAATAAATCAATTCTCTAAAACAATATTTCCCGACAATTGATTAAAAAACTATGAAGTGTATTCGTTGATTATTAGACATTATTTACTTATTGTGTATCCGTTACGAATCAAATATATTAAATTCGTAAGAGTCTAATATATTGTATTCGGTTGAGGTCCAATAAGTCCATATTGTCCAACGTCCCATGTCCAAATCACTACAAAACCAATAGTTTTAGTCACAATCCCAACATTTAGTCCGTGAAATATCCGGTATTAGTCCAATTCAATGATCCAAGTCCAAATTAAATGTCAAATCCCAAATATAATCCTAAACGTACCAATGAGCACCAATGCTAAGGACGAGTAAAATACGTTAGTCACTATACACTTTGCCACAATGAAATAAATCAAAACACACTTCTAATAATTTAGCCAAACACTCCCTTTTATCGTTTTCTTATTAATTTGTATCAATAACAAAACCAAAACAAACCCAGTCACCTAAAATGAGATAAGCCAAAAATAACTAAGCTAATAAGCCGAAGCTTATTGAACTCAAACATAAGCCATAAGCTCGGCCTTATAAGTAAGCCGTGATTAATTAGCTCGAACCAAATAAGAAGCCGAGCTTATGAGCTCGAACCGATAACAACAATCAACAAATCGACAAAGGGATCCAAATCGAGCCACAACTAAATAAATAACATGACCAAAACTGATATCAAACGGGTTTCTGACCCGACCCATATACTAAGTTACCACGAATCACATCCAAATAGGTTTTGTTTATTTACCACACGAAACCATTATCAAACATGTTTTTAATTCGTTTCTCAATCACAAACTAATAATATCAACTTAGTTCTGTTTTTAAATCCATTTGAATCCATGAAAACATTAACACTTTATATAAAATCGGTTATAAATAAAAGAACAGATAGAATCGGTTTGGTGTTCACGGCATACCCAAAGAGAGAAAAGATAGAGAGGAAAAGGGTGGCTGTGAACGACGGCAAAAAGAAGGACACGGCGGTGACACTGACTCACGGCCACAACTCGAACCAAACCAAAACCCTTGATCTGCAAACCCTCATGTGACTCTTACTCGACCTACACGAACCCGCAGCAACGAACGCACCCAAGGTCTTGATGATGGTGGCTAGCTGTGGAGATTATGGTGGTGGCGTCATGGTGGTGCGTTGGGTGATGGCAGTGGGTGGTGATTCGAGGCTGAAACTCGAACGAAATAGGAGTTAGGGTGGGTTTCATGGCGCGTAATTTATACCAAAAGATAGAGGATGCAAAGATGCGTATGGTGATGGTGGAGGTGACATACCACTCGCGGTGGTGGTGGAGCACTTGTCGGAACAGTGGTCGGAGAAGAAGGTGGGGTGGGTGTGTGTGTGTAGCGGCTGAGAAAGAAGGAAGGGAACATTAAACCCTAATCTTATTATAACTAGGTATATATATATATGGTGAGTTGTGGGTGAAATGGGTACTACTAGCAAACCCTAGCGCGCCCTCAGGGACCAAAGCTGTAGTTTATGATATCTTTCACAATATAAGGTTCGGGGCTCATTTCGACTAGTAAATGGAAGATTTATGACACGGGAATTACACCAACGCGTTCAAAACAATATTTCCGATAGGAATGACTATAAATACGTCTAGTTTCTCATGATTAATACCAAACTCAAAATAGATGATCTTTTCTCCGAATAGAACTTGGGAGGAATTTTACGGGTTGTCACAGCCTCACCTCCTTAAAAAGAATCGTGTCCTCACGATTCATTCCAAGTTACCTATCAAGGTCTGAAAGAATGAACATATAGGCACGAGGATTCATCTTCACGTCTCCTACGTGAGTTTAGGATCTTTTAGCAAGTTTCGACGAGCTTTGTCGATAGCGATGCGACTTTATGAAAGTCGTTCAATTCCAAAGTTCAAGATAGGTCAACAAGGTTTAAACGTTATAAGATCAGAATTTCTCCAAGAGGAATAACAACTGCCTCATTGGCAAGTCGTTTCTTCGAATTTCTTATATGAAAGGTCGGGAATACAATTGAGTTCCGACGGCAGCTTAAATCGGTGAAATATCAATCTGACTCTAGCAAGGATCTAAAAGGATCAATTACGACAAGGATTCATGATTTCGATAAGTCTCTCAACAATATTTAAATATTCGTCAATATGGANGATAGGTCAACAAGGTTTAAACGTTATAAGATCAGAATTTCTCCAAGAGGAATAACAACTGCCTCATTGGCAAGTCGTTTCTTCGAATTTCTTATATGAAAGGTCGGGAATACAATTGAGTTCCGACGGCAGCTTAAATCGGTGAAATATCAATCTGACTCTAGCAAGGATCTAAAAGGATCAATTACGACAAGGATTCATGATTTCGATAAGTCTCTCAACAATATTTAAATATTCGTCAATATGGATCTTTCCCAGGGGAAAACAATACTTTCATCAGCAAGTCATCACTTAGATTGTAGACAAGAGAACGTCGTGAATGCTGCTGAGTCTTGATGGCAGCTCGAGTCGGTGAGCTACCGATCTAACTCTAGCAAGAATTTGAAAGGATTAATAAAAAGAGGATTAGGCTTTATCCGAGGATTCAAGGGGTTTACATCATCAGGGTTTCTAACAATTAACGAGCAGCTTACCTCTCCATTTCGAATTCGGACGATCCCTTGGTAGTTTCGCGAACGGGCTCATGGTCAGGAAATTGGGTATCTCCATCTTTATCCAACAAGTCGGCGATCGACACTTGCGACCATAGAGGGTCTTTTGCAGTGCCGTTGAAATACTGAAATAGTAGGTAGGAGAGAAATTGACCAACAGGAGGTGTCTATCCCAACTATTGCCAAATTCGATTAAGTAGATATGAAATATGTTCTCATGGCCTTTGAAAGTGGTTGATAAAATGTGAGTGTGAGACGATGGTCTCGATCTGAAAGAATAGAAATCGGTACTATATGATACACCACGATCTTCTTCACGTATAGACGAGTAAGGTTGTCCATACCGTTTCGCTGGCTAGTAGGAGGTGGACAAGTTAAGCAGGATTATCAACAATAATTACTCAGGTAGAGGTGCAAGATTTACTCTCAAGGTCTAGCTTATGATATAGCAGCAGAATAACAATCGACAAAAGGATTTGTGAAACGGCTTATAGGATAATAGGATAACAACCCATTGTTTATAAATTGTAGGAAGGTCAAAACCTTGATTTTCAGTTTGATTTCATAATATTGTAACAAGGTAGCAAAACGTTTTATGAAATCGTCTTATTAAGCTATTTGTAAAATAACTTACAGGGTATCAAGAAAGCATTTCACCATTTATAAAATGGTAGTTAGATCAAGATTTTGATATNAGTAGATATGAAATATGTTCTCATGGCCTTTGGAAGTGGTTGATAAAATGTGAGTGTGAGACGATGGTCTCGATCTGAAAGAATAGAAATCGGTACTATATGATACACCACGATCTTCTTCACGTATAGACGAGTAAGGTTGTCCATACCGTTTCGCTGGCTAGCAGGAGGTGGACAAGTTAAGTAGGATTATCAACAATAATTACTCAGGTAGAGGTGCAAGATTTACTCTCAAGGTCTAGCTTATGATATAGCAGCAGAATAACAATCGACAAAAGGATTTGCGAAACGGCTTATAGGATAATAGGATAACAACCCATTGTTTATAAATTGTAGGAAGGTCAAAACCTCGATTTTCAGTTTGATTTCATAATATTGTAACAAGGTAGCAAAACGTTTTATGAAATCGTCTTATTAAGCTATTTGTAAAATAACTTACAGGGTATCAAGAAAGCATTTCACCATTTATAAAATGGTAGTTAGATCAAGATTTTGATATTTAGGATAGTAGCAAGGTTGCATTTGGACCCATAGTATAGCTATAAATATTTTATAAAATCGTTTTGTGAAACAATTTCGTAAAATTAGTTCGTGAGATAACAGGAAAGAAAACAACCTTCCTTTATAAATAGCGGAAAAATCAAAATTTTTACTTTTGTGAAGTAGTAAAACATCTTGTAAGATGGCAACATTTTGTAAATTAATTTCAAGGTAGTTTCACTATCCAATAAGAGAGGAGCAAAGATAAATGGTATTTCCGAGGGACAAGGGAAGGAATAGGTGATTGTCCCAAGTTTCGTGATTCAAGTTACATCTCAAAATCTTAAGAATTCTGTTAAGCACGAAATCCTTGCTGATTGAGAGATTTAGCAAGCTAAGAGTACAATTCTGTAAGAGAAGGTTGATTGCTACTAGCAATCGGTTGGAGTCGATTAACTCAGCACGATATTTAGGTTGGAGGTGGAAAGTACAACCTCGCTTGAACATCGTCACCAAAACAACATTGATTGAATAGCATCGATTGAGAAAATGAACATCCTCGATTAGGAAAAATGAATAACATCGATTAAAATAATGAATATCATCGATTAAGAAAATAAACAACATCGATTAAGAAAATAAACATCATTGGTTAAGAAAATGCATCAATTGAGCACAAGGCTTGAGGTAGAGGCGGCTGTGACTAGATCGCCAAATGAAACGAGGCTAAGTGCCAATTCCAAATTTGGAACAAGGTCCAAAATCATAAGAAAATAGTCAAAATCCAATCCAAAACAGTGGAGACCAATTCCATAAATATCCGAGAGTCAAATCAAGACATAGTCGGAAATCACATCAAAGCGAAACCGAAAATTAAATCCAAACGTATCCAAAATCAAATCCAACGTAGTCGGAATTAAATTCAGACGTAGCCGAAGTCAAATTTGAAATGGTTAAAAAACCAAATCCAAAATAGCCAAAAGTCAACTCAAGACGTAACCGGAAATCAAATCAAAACGAAGCCCGAAATCAAATCCAAACATAACTAAAATCGAATCCAAACGATAGTCTAAACCAAATCCAATAATTCCAATAAAATCTACGAGGCTTATGATGATAAGCAACTCGGATTCAAATGATGTCAATCGGGTCTAGCCCGACCCAATGTGAACTACGCCCGATGGCGACAAACAGGAATTCCACATAAACGAGGACGTTTAGTGGTTTCAGAAGCAATACGATTCAGGAGGTGTTGTGATGCCAGTGTGTCGTGTGTAAGTGCAGGCTTAGGTGTTATGTTCAATTCTTGTGTGTGCACGCAAACTTATCATTCCTAAAGGCAACTCTAGCCCGAACATAATGCTGTTGTAACTACCCTCAGTATCGCAAAATTCACCTCTGAGCCAAACATAGGTGATCAGGCTATGTCCAACTGTCCCTGGTTGAATGTAGGTGATCAGTCTACATTCACCCGAGGTTCAATGAATTTTGAAACACTCAGCCTAGTTACGCTAGTAATATGTCCGTTATATCCCAAAATCATTCCCAATACTACGACTAGTGTGCAAAATCAACATTCGGTAATGAGACTACGCAAGGAAATAGCGTAACTCAGTGATAGATGCGGTACTTGCATAAGCATATCGAAATGGTCATGGTGAATAGCTAGAATAGGCGGATATGAAGTATCCAAAAGTAAGGCACACACTACAATGATTATATACTCAAACTCATCAATTATCTCATAATAAATTCATCACAAGAATCATCAAATGCCTCATCAACTTATCATCAATCATATCATTCAACATCTTATCCAATGTATTCTCAGTTATCTAATCAACTACATCCTCAAATAAAATCTTACGCGAGGCATCGGCTTGGCAGGCAGGCACGTAGCGGTCATAGGGTTTAGTTTTCGCAAAAATGGTTATAGTCTAGGTTTAAAAATTACCCAGTTCTCTATAACCTAGGCTCTGATACCAATCTGTAACACCCCCAAAATTCGGGTCTAGCGGAAGCATACATGCAATGGGGTGCTACGAAATCGGTATCACAACACAAGGAACAAAGAATGGTTTTTATTTCATTTATTTGGAATAAAAACTGTTATGTAAAGCATAAAGTTTACATGATATAAAATAGTGCGGAAATAGGCCCATAAAATAATTATAGCGGTCCCAAATGTTCATCAGAGTCGCCTATGACCATGCCCCTTGCCAAACGCCTTCAA
>LBNU01038541.1:64576-89119 GCA_014162995.1 Artemisia annua
ACGCCGTCAGGAAGGAAATCCAGCTTCTTTTGAGACTTTGTCGTTTTCTTCACTTTTATGCTCCAAAAACATCCAAATATGCATGTTTTCCAGAATTCTTCTCAAAAGTACCTAAAATGACAAAAGGAACGATTTAGGGCAATATTTGATCACATTTACTCGAATTAGGGCTTAAATGACCCCTTAAAACGGGTACACTTTTCGTCTCATCAAGAGTATACTTGTCTTTTCGGCTAAGTTCCATGATTTGGCAAGGTTAGTTCTATCTACTGCATGGAAGGTCCTTTTCTTATTAAGTTATTTTAGTGCAAGGTTTATTTCGATTAACGAAACTTTATAATTAATATTTTTTATCTCTCCTCACAAAGTTGTTCTCTTTTCTTATTTTACGTCCTTCATACAATTTTTGTCTCCGGATATAATTTCTCTCTTCTTATTAATTAATATATATTTCATATACATATATTTTTCTCAATTACTTATTACTGATTTATTGCGAAATTCATACGAATTTTTTTATTTTTATTTTTTATATCTTTTAAAAAACATCTACGCACTTTATAAAATATGTACAAAGTAATAACTAAAATTATTAAACAATCTATACCAAAAATCTTAAAATTTAATCTTCTTTCATTTAATATTAATTTTGCTCCATATATAAATTTTTAAAAAATTTCGATTCTTAAATTTTAAGGTTTATAAAAAACATTTCGTAATAAATTTGAGTTGCGATGCGTACGGAACCAAAAGCATCAAACTGGAAATAAAAGGAAGACAATGGTGTAAGAGTTGTGTTACTTATATATGAGGAGAATGTAATCTTTGAATATTGAAAAAATAGTACCTGATCCGCCTCAAAATAATTGTCTTCCAACAAAAAACATACAGCTTAGAAAAAACATAATTATTACTGATTTTTCTCTTTTACTTTTTACAGAATAACACTTTTACTCTTAACTAATTAATTAATTTTTCTTTAAAATTTGTAATAATAAACTAAATCAAGGGTAATATGATAAACTCTATTAAACATTCATTTCTAACCACTTAAGGGTGGCCTAATAGTAAAAGGGCTTGTGACTATCACTCTAAAATTTGTGGCTTGTGACGACTATCACTCTAAAATTTGTGGGGTGGTTTAATTTGAATTGTTAAACTGGTTTAATTTGAATTATTAGTTTAACATGTAAAATGTGTGCTTAAAATAAAAGCAAATCAAGCGCCAACATTTTCACCTCATTTTTAAAGAAACAATCATACTTCACACTCACACTCTCACTCACATTCATGGAGTCGAATTCCTCTTCAGCTGTCTTCACCAGAAAAGATGACCACATTCCCATCTCCGTCAAACACGCGCCACCGTCATCCACCTTCAAACCACCGTATTATACTTCCCATTGCATTTTCATGCTTGTTATATTTCACTTATATGTTTAATGTCCGTTACTTGTGTTTGCCCCACCCTAAGTTGCTACGGGGGGTGTTTGGATCACCTTATTTTGCGGCTTATGAGCTTATTTTTTAAATAAATAAAAAAAACCAAATAAGCTCATTTTGTAGGGCTTATAAGGTTTTGGCTTATTTAAGTCCATAAGCTCTAAAACGTGAGCTTATGTATGTTATAAACCCTATAAATATGTTTTTAAAGTATTAGTCATAAACATGTAAGGGTGTGTTTGGGATTACTTAATTTAAGTAGAAGTTTTTATACGCTCTAAACTATAAGCCGTGAAAATAAGCTAATCCAAACACCCCCAAATACATGTAAGTCTAACAATATGTGTGTTTATAAATAATTTAGTCATTAAATATGTAAGGGGGTGTTTGGGATTGCTTATTATGAGCTATTTGCTTTTCAGGCTAAATATGCAAGTTCTATTAAGGAGGTAGGGAGCTGCGTCTTTCAAAGTAATTATTTATGTTGAATGAATTTAATTCATATTTATCAGCAACTAATTATTTTTTCAAAGTATTTTTGCTTTTTAACAAGATAAGCGAATCCAAACACCATTTCTGAAAGTACAGATCCTTTAGTAGTTTTTAAGTCCCTTTTTTAAGCATAAGCATAACAAGAAACCCCTAACTATAACTCCGCTAATTAAATTAGACTTTTTATAAAGGTTGTATGTCATGCCATGACACGACACCAACTTGTAAATTTATTTTATAAATTTGATCTTCAGTATGCATTACTTTTTAAAGCTGAATATCTGTATTACATAACTAAAATGATTTAAATTGTGAGAGGTTCGAGAATTTGGACTTTTTCATGTCACATAAGCATGAAGTAGAAACTCAACCGTGGATGAAACGATATATAAAAGCTCTAATAAGTGAACATGTTTATTCTGTTAATAGTTGAACATGTTTATTCTGTTTCCTAAAACTGAGATAATGTTACCGTTTTAAGTTGTCCAATGTATTAGGATTGGATACTGTTGGTTACCTTGATTAATGTCAAATGTATTGTAAAAATCCATTTGTGTGGATTGCTTTTCTTTTTTGGTGATCATATGTTGATCGAAGATGTTGTGTTTTGTGTTGCAGGTATCTCTTCGATCAACTAGTTTTTGCCTATATATCTCTCACATCTTGTTACTACCTGTTCATACTAGATTTGATTCGAGGGCTAGCACTACATCCTTTTGAAACTCATTTTGTGCTGACGACCACTTCTGTTGTTGCTTTTTCCATTGCTTTGGCAACTGGAATGGGGATTTATGCACAAAGGTATCTGCGAAGCTTGAGGATTCAGACATATCACGTCATACTAGGAATTATATCTATGCTTTCTGCAGTCATGGCAACTATCTCCATTCTGTTTGTGCTTATACTACCCCAAAGTCTCAACCCGGTTGGCATAATAGTCATATCAGGGGTCTTTGTGTTATCATGTTGCTACTCTAAAAGGTTCTAAAGTTGTTGCGAAAAAACGATGCAAATGGGAAGCTGATCAAGTGACTGAAGCCCATAAGATGAATTATTCCATAACCCTTTTACCTTTATTGGTGTCCCTGCAAATTTTGATCCCCAAAAACTTCAAACTTCTTAAGATATCAATTCTGGTATTAACAATTGTGATCGCGGTGGCTTACAGTTTTGGTGTGTACAGACAGTTAAGGAAGGAGAAATGTGCACGTGATATGAAAGTTCATCCTTTGATCCAAGAAGATGATGGTACACTTTTGGTTTGAGTAGGTTTACTGCATGATCTAGGAGTTGATACAGAGGTATGGATAGTCAACTAATTTTGAGAATGAAGTAGTAGACATTTGCATGGAATTTGGTTTTTGGTATTATATCATATGTTGTTCACTTGTTCCATGCGGTATTTCGTTTCTTCTTTTTCTATGGCAGTGAATATTGAAATCTGTATTGTTAGCTGAATATCGAATAGAGCATTCTATGATACAGTCGATATCAATTTTTTGGCAATGCAATCTGTGTTGGAAGTGATATGCTGGTTAATGCAATATATGTTTAGTGTATCTATTTGCTATATGTATGTTGGATCCAATCCGACCCATTAGAATACAGTTGGGTGTGTTTGTTTTTTCAGAAAGAGTCTGAAAAACCTCTTACCTTTGATGCAATTGATTTATAGTTTCTAGGTCTCTATCTAATTGATGTGCCTCTTCTCGATGTGCACTAATTCTTGGTTTCACTAAGCACTTGACTGACTCTCTAATCCCCATAAGCTACTGCTTCACTGGATAATGGCACTGGGGACTAGCTGTTTGACAGTGAATATTGGCATCTGTATTGTGATTTGTGAATTAGTAATCATTTTTGTGAATGTTGTATGGTGGATTCTGTAAATGCAATCTGCATTGACTTCTCTTAATGTAGTTAGATGATTTTGGAATGCAATCTGTTGAAAGACTTGTGTTATTTAAGTCGATTATTGTTTAGTGTAATCTGTGTTTCGAGTCAACACAGTCTGACCCATTGGAATACAAAATTATCCAGTTGACCCGTTTCATTTTTAGCATTGTTTTCTACTGCACTCTTAATATGATCGACACTCTGGGTTATGAGGCATTTCATCTCCAACACATTTCACTTCGCAATTCCTAAGACTGAAACTCATGTTCAAATTGAACATAAGAGGATCTCAATCCAAAAAGCAAGGTATTAAAACCTTCAAAAACATGTTACAGATAACCGTCAAAGACCACGTGTTCCCAAAAAAAAGTGAATCAGAATCATCAACATAAGATACTAAAAGCGATAAGAGGATAGATCCCTAAACAGAAGCATGGTTCTTTAAATAAATGCCCTGTCATCTTGACTTGTGCGACGACGTCAATCTCTGTCACTTGGTTAAGAAATGGAAGGTTCTCTTTTAATCAACTGAAAATAAGATGTAAAAACATGAAAGTGAATTAATATATGTAAAAAAATTAACAAACCGTAATTACAATCAAACATACTGTATAATCAAATTCAAATGGTAGTACTCTAAAAGGATACAAGAGGTAGAACTCAAAAGTCACCCTCGATAAAACCAAAATCTACATGAATACTGTAAGCAGTTTACTACGAAGCCTTCTTGTTAATTGTACACACGAAATAACATCAAAATTAGAACATACCTTATTGTTTTTCTTGCTATTCTCAGCCTGCCTCTTTTTCTTTGGCGTCCCGTTAACATGGGGAGATACGAGGCTCTGCATAAATATAGGGGAACCAACACCTCTCTGACTCACATAAGACCGTTGATTTATCGACCCCTTATAATCAATGAAAGTAAGTGACGACAGTTCCCAAAATTGTTCTACATTGTTGTTTCTCAATATCCATATGTTATAGTAACGACTACAACGAACCAGTATGCATAAACACTCTTCGACAATCTCCAAGCTGTTATCATAGTGAGATTTATATCTCGAATCATCAGGCTGGGGGATTACTTTAAATTCCTCTTTAGATAAATCGAAAGAAAGAATTGCATGCTTAAGAACAAAACATCGATCCATGACGTCCATAAACCAATGAAGTGCCCCATTGCATAAGGTGCCAATATTACTACGACATCTATACTCCACATCTCCAACAACTTTCCAAACATTTGTTTTCAATGTTAACACTTGAAAACATGTAGTATTTTCAACTGTCCTGAACCCTAATACTACCTTGTAATCATCATTTGATGAATCATAACCAAAACCCCAACACAAGGAGTAGTTGATGTCAAGTTTTGTTGGCTTTCTCACTCTTTTCTCCTCTCGAGTTGAGGGATTGATTACTAAGACATCACTAACAGTAGGTGAGATGCATAGAAGGCCATTGCAAAAACCAAGAATAAGACAATTCTTGAAAGAAAGATTCATGTTGTTAAGTTCACCGCTAAACTTAAAGCGGCAGTAAAACCTAGACAAAGGGATCCTTGGTACATTTTCCTTATTATTGTGATAGTTCTTGTAACTCTGATTCAAATGGGATTTAATGAAACCGGGACATGAGATGATAGATCGCCATGACTTGCAAACCTTTTTGTATCGGATCAGATCCTTCACATCCAAATGTATGAGTATTTGCTCAAGGATATCACGAACAAGGTCTCCCATTGAAACCTAGGGTGGATCAAAATGAGCTTATCAAAAAGTACTTAAGCTGCTTAAAAGCAAACGGAAAAATAACTCAGGAAAAAATAAGCTATTGAAATACAACCGAGCTAATAAGCTCATAACAAAAAAAATAAGCCTATGCAACACGAGATTGTTTGTCTATGAACACGAGATTGTTACCTTAATTTGTTAGGCTAAAAGTTCGCTTCAAATGGAAACTCAATTTCACTTTCTTTTTGACCTAAATTAATTCATCGTATCTTTATATGTAGTTTGTGAGGATAAAGAGAAAAAAGGGTCGTTTTTTAAAATAAACCAATTATAGTTATAACTTGACCACAAAGACTACACATTGATGAAATTTACCCCTTGACTATAACTGATGTTGTGTTCCATTCATAGAGAGGGGTCCTATTATATCGGTTTGAAACCGCAGATGTGGGCACAGGGTAGTCACTATTGGCACGCCTATCTATAGGAATAAGGGAGCGTCTGGATTTATGCTATTAAACTTACAATCTAAATTAAAAGCTGTAAAATGTACATCTAAACACCCCATAAACTACTAGTCATGCACAAAACAGCTGATCAGAGAGTTACACAATCAACGCCACCAAATGAACATATATACATAAAGCATCATCCATAAAAGCTACATGGTAGGTTCATTTGGCACATCTCCAAAATGTCAATGATTGGGTGATGATCACTACACTTCGATATTTGATTCATTGCAGAATAACTAAGAAATCAAGAATCCAAGAGAAAACAATGAATAATCACTCACGTAGAAGTATACCTAAATTGTGGGTCCAGATAAACGCTGAACAAACTCAAGACTGGTTGGTTAGATATTATACTTACCACCATTGTACAGCAAAATTTAAAGATCGCCATAACACAATATATCAAGACCAAGTAATATCTAGAACATTTTATTAACACATTGTTGGGTTACTTCAGTACCCAAGTCTCATTAAACAAAGATTTGAACACAAATTAAGCTAAGTGTTGTCTTCAAGTCACTGAGTGAACAGTTGCTCAGTGAGTCACCTTCAGGATGCCAAGGACGAGTCTAAGAAGAAAGCCTCTCCACTCAGTGAGGCGGATCTCAGTGAGTGGCACCTTAGCCAAAGAAGAAGGTGATGGGTTCAGTGAGTGATGACAATAACTCACTGAACCCCAAGACTCCTCAACAACTAAAGAAGTATGATTTAAAGACTGAAGGCCTAAGGACTGAAGATTAGGCGGGATGGAGCGGGAAAGTTTTGAAGAGATAAGATGTTGTCCTTATCACCTGAAGTCAAACTTTCCCTGAAAGGCAATATGTCAGGGACAATGTCATCACTGCTACTCAGAAAGGAGAATTGTCTTTTGCCCAAAATAGCCCAATGTAACAGAGACAAAATACGTAAGTATTTTGTCTCCACTAGCTTAGGTCATCATTTGTCTTTATCATAACGGTTGTAAAACATCTGTGTATAAATAGGAAACATAAAAGAGGAGTAAAAGTTGACAAGTTTGTGCAATTAATGATTAGACATTCACAAACAACTTTTACTCCTCCAAAGAACAACCTAGTCCCTGAGATAGCTTAGTAGGACCTTTAGTTGTCACTCAAGCTTAGCTTGGGTTTAGAGAGGAGTCATACCATACTTGTCATTTCAATCCCAAGTGTTGTTCCACAAATACTTGGGTATAATTCTTTGATTGATTTCTAATAAGAATTAAACGTTGAAAAATATCTTGTCTATTTACTTTACGTTTTTATTCTAAAGTCTTTCAAAGCATTTCATTAGTTCACTTACGCATGGTGCATGTTTAGATTAACTTTGTAGTTAATTTAACTGTGTAAACGGGACCAACACACATAACTTATAAAAAAACCATCAAAACGAGTTACTTAAATCCCTCAAAATAGATCCCTAATAGAAGGATGATTCTTCAAAGCAATGCTTTATCGTCTTAACTTCTTCAACAATATCAGACTTTGGGACTGGGTTCGGGAATGAAGATTCTCTCTTAATCGCCTGAGAATCAAAGTGGGACATAAGTCAACGCCAAATCTTATGGTAGAATTCAGGAGTAAAAAATACTGTAACTACAATTGAAAAACATAGTAAAAAATCCAAGTAAAAAAAGCCAAATGTATGTTTAGTAAAAAATTAAACTCTCTTGGTAGTACACTATATTTAAAACTCAGAATTACCTTCGATTACCACTTGTGATCCCTAAGCAACAAAAAGAGAGCTGACAAATACAACAACGAATTAACTGCAAACCCTTTTTGTTCGATGTACACATTAGATAGAATGACAATTCTAAATAACATATGCATCAAAAAAAATCAACGGAGGACTACACATTGTTCAAGCCGTTAAAATTAATTACTAAGGTGGTGTTTGTTTGTGACTTAATTGACTTAATATGAAAAAAAACTGAATTCATTAAGTCATATGAAAACTGTTTGTTTGTGACTTAATAGTGAAAGATGACTGAAAATATTAAGTAATAAAACTGAGGTTGTCTGTATTAAGTCATCTCTTGATTAAACATGACTTAATTGACTTAATATGAAAAAAACTGAATTCATTAAGTCATATGAAAACTGTTTGTTTGTGACTTAATAGTGAAAGATGACTGAAAATATTAAGTAATAAAACTGAGGTTGTCTGTATTAAGTCATCTATTAATTAAACATGACTTAATAAAGTTTTTTAACAAACAAGCCCTAAGATTTGTTAAACGATCATAAGTAAAAATGTTTTAACTTCCTAACTTTTGTGTATCACATATATGATATAGAAAAGGGTAAAAACTAACATAACTAAGATCGACATTCAATAAATTAAACAAATAAAATGGAAGTGTTAAATAAATAAATATGAAATACATGGTCATACAATCAAATACCAACACAAATTCATATGGATAGAGCAATCATCATAAACACTGACAAAATATATATATAAAAAGAGGGAACTCTACATTTTGTACTATGCATATGAACATATAGAACATGAAATAGCATTACAATGAGAACCAACCTTATCATTCTTTTTGCTAGTCACTGCCCGCCTCTTACTCTACAGTTTCCCGTTAACAATGGGGGATACCAGGCTCTGCATATATATAGGGGAACCAACACCTTTCAAAGTCCTGTACGGGCATTTTGCAGGATCAAAACAATCACTGAAATAATACGTCATCAGTTCCCAGGATTGTTTGACATTGTAGTTCTTCAATAGCCACATGTTATAAAGACAACGATAATCACGAAATATGCATAGACATTCTTCGACGATCTCTAAGTCGTCGCTACTATAGGTAAATTCATATTTCCAACCATCAGGTTGGGGTGTATCTCTGTAAACTCCTCTTAGACAAATCAAAAGAGAGAATTACTTTCTTGTCATTTTCATCTTTTATAAACCAATGAAGCACCCAGTTGCATAAGGTACCACCACGACTAACAGAACTATACTCCACATCCCCAACAACATTCCAAACATTCGATTTTAATGTTAGCACTTGAAAACATGTTTGATTTTTACCTTTCTCAAACCTAATACAACCTTGTAATCCTTGGTCAAGGAATCATAACCAAAACCACAACATAATAGCCTACTGTCAAGATTTCAGCCCTTTCTCACTTTTTTCACCTCTCGAGTTGAGGGATTGGTTACCAAAACATCACTAACAGTAGGCGAGATGCATAAAAGGCCGTTGCAAAAACCAATAATCTAGATGGGAGTAACCTCTTGTGTATAACTTCATTGTTGTGATAGTTTTTGTAACTCTGGTTCAAATGGGATCCAATGAAATCAGAACTTGAGATGATAGATTGCCATGTCTTGCAGACAGTCTTGTTTCGGAGCAGATCCTTCACATCCAAATTTATCAGTATTTGCTCAAGGATATCAGGAACAAGCTCTCCCATTGAAACTGTTAGAATTTTGGTGTGTGTGGGTGGTAATAATCGTGATATATTCTCTGGATCGTGTTAAGATCATTATCAGATTGAAGTATTTCGACCCTATATGCCTCGGGTATCACGAAATCCTCAATTGGATAAGACAGAGAACAACGCTTTGTTTCTAAGGCACGAGAAAGCAAATACATTACGAAAATACATAACCGAAAGTTATTTAAAATCGGTTAAAGTTGTGTTGGACTTGTTAATGTCTTACATGCCAAAAGGATAACAAGATGGGTCAAGAAGAAACTTTCTGTCATGGGCTGCAATCCGCATGCCTCAAAACCTAACATATGACAGTTAGATAAACAGTTATTTTCATTGTAACGTTGTATTCTAGGGCTACAACACTTTGGTGAATCGTTGTATCTTTTCATGAAGCAACGTTTCTTATCTTATAAATAGATTAGGATTTTCTGTAATTCATTAACCCTTTTCATTTATTCAATATCAATTATAGGGTTCAATACCTATCTTCTTTGTCCATATTTATTCTTTATGTTTGATTATACATGTTGTTGTTTGATCATAATCGATCCTGAAACACCCCTTAAAAACCTGTGAACAATTGGCATCAGAGCCTAGGGGATCAAACAACAACAAATTCATATTCAATCACCATGAAGGAAGCCATGCCATTGAAGAAGAAAAATTCAGAAACGGTTACAACACCAAACCGGTGGTTAACCAAGAAGAAAGCAACCATGGATATAATGGATGCATTTGAAAGGCTTGTTGGTTTTCTCTTTTACCAACAAAAGCCATGAGATACTTGGCCTGTCAAAAAAAAACATGGCGAGAAGATCTACATGCTACAATCAATTAAGGGACGACTTCAATTACTGCAAGGGGATCACTTTTTCGGGGAACAGAAGAACATGTTTCACAAGGCAAGAATGCCAGGCAAGAATGCCACAGAGATCGACAAGATCCTGTGATCAAACCCTATTAAAGAAGCAGACAAGAAGAACAGTCAAGATTGAGCATTATATTTTATTTTTGATCTTTAATAACAAGTGTCAATAAACTACAAGATTGAAGGAAGGCATGAGCAAGAAGAATCAAGGAACAAAGAAGAACAGAGATTTTTGGCATTCGACATTAGGAGGGAGATGTTGGACTTGTTAATGTCTTACATGCCAAAAGGATAACAAGATGGGTCAAGAAGAAACTTTCTGTCATGGGCTGCAATCCGCAGGCCTCAAAGCCCAACATATGACAGTTAGATAAACGGTTATTTTCATTGTAACGTTGTATTCTAGGGCTACAACACTTTGGTGAATCGTCGTATCTTTTCATGAAGCAACGTTTCTTATCTTATAAATAGATTAGGATTCTCTATAATTCATTAACCCTTTTCATTTATTCAATATCAATTATAGGGTTCAATACCTATCTTCTTTGTCCATATTTATTCTTTATGTTTGATTATACATGTTGTTGTTTGATCATAATCGATCCTGAAACACCCCTTGAAAACCTGTGAACAAGTCGGTTGGCGGGAAGGGTCATGACTGTTGGGGAAAAGAGGCAACTTTTGGTGGGAAAAACCGTTTGGAAATAAAAACGGTAATACTAGAATCCCAAAAACGGAAATAAAAATGGGACCCCAACAAGGGGCTCAGCCCCTTGACCCCCACTCTTTGTTCGTGGCGGCATCAAGCTAGCTAGAATGAGTGTCCACTCCGCACCTCCTAACTCGACTGTAGACTAAACCTGATTGAGCCCTTGATCTCAAGTAAATCACAATTACATAAAATATAAGTGATGACACTAAAATCACCAACAGAAACCCTGCAGTGGATCAAGTAGGTTAAGAAACTAAGAGGGTGTTTGGGACTTCATATATGTTCTGCTTATGCAAGAACTACTTTTAAGCTAGTTGAAAAAGGACTTCTGGAAATAGTATTGGCAACTAACTGCATATATAAAATATATTAAGTTAGGTACAATGGTAAAAAAAATCTTCTGAGGTTCATCTCAAATAAGCAATGCTCATACGAAACTGCTTATCTGCTTAAACAAGCTGATAGGCAGAAGCAGTCTGAATGAGACGAACAATCAAAACTGCTTTTATTTATAAAAAACGGAAAAGCAGAGAACATAATCAATCACAAACGCCCTCTCATTTATAATAATTAAAATCGTCATACAAACCTTTACAAAACAAATACTAATTACGGAGTACATTCTAAAATCCTGATTAGAATAGAAGGATTAACTGATCAACAATATAAATGGTAAGATTCAAACAGCCTCAGACATTTTGGACCTATAATTGTATAAAAATGGCCAAATGGAAAGCAGGTTAATTTATCCAAGCAACATGAGTATATAACATACACTGTGGATATGTTTGGCAAGGAGCTTCGGGAGCTATTGAGTTCAAGCTTATGATTATAAAAAGATATGCTCTCGTTGAATGGAAAAATGTTGTGTTAGGATAAAATATGTTCACCTTTCTTTTACAAAATTGACTTTTAAACAGAAACTCTGTACTTATAGATTATTATTACCCAAATAACATTAATCACATACCTAATAAATGAGTATGTATCAGTTCCTTTATATACCATTATACACATTGCCACTACAACGTACATATACCATTGCCAAATACTTTTATACAGATGACAGCTCATTCCTTATAGCTCCAACTCCGATTTATTTTGTCAAACATGCCCCTTATTTACCATATAATTTTACATAGTAATGATACATCAACCGAATATAACTCAACCTAATGGACACCGACAATAACCAATAAGCCTAGAAGGCAATAGGCCTTTTTAAGCTACTATCCAGTAGCTTGATTTCGTAGCATTGACCGTACAGTTACTATATAACACCAACAAATTTTATATAGTGTTTGGGATTGCTTATTTTTTATGTTTATGTTTTGATAGAAGAAGCAGATAAGAGCACTCACTCAGCATAGGAAAAACATTTCAATGTTTTAAGTTTATAAACCCGTGTTACCACACTGACCGTCTGACCCAGTGCTATAGCCAAAGTTATCATATCAACTATTAAAAAAAAGGTTTACACTTGTCCGAGTTTCCAGTGATACCACTACGGCTAATAATGGATTCTGCTGATGTGCAACACCTTTTTATTATTATGATGATACCACAAAGCGTGCTCTCAAAAGTTTAAATATAAGCAATTCATGGAATGGTGTTTGGATTAGCTTATTTTGTTAAAATAAAAAATAAATAGAATCCAATGTTATATAGAGCTTTAGAGGATGTTTGTGTTTGCTTACTCGGCTTATGAGCTTATGTAATATTTGAACAACTCACAGGGTCACTCTTTTCGGCTTTTAAGATTATCAAGTTGAGCTTGTGACCTATATATGCCATAAGCTCAACTTGATAATTAAGCTCATAAGCTAACAAAAGCCGCCTGACGAGCTTTTCAACAATGACTAAAGCAAACACAAACACTTTCAACATCGAACTAAATAGGCTAACACAAACACCCCCTTAGGTTAGATACGAACTAAAGTAGTAGCATTTTTAGTTTTATCTCAAATAAACATTTTGAAATAACTACAGGTTGTCTAATCAAACACTATTACATGGCAAAGATAATATATTACCACCAGCTATACAAGATAGTTAAAATACAAGTAGTAATAGTTAAGGCACTATTGATACTATATGAGAAAATTTAAAAAAAAAAAAAAATAAATAAAAAAAAAAAAAAATAATAATAATAATAATAAAAATTCCAGCGACAGTTATACTTTATAGTTTATACACACGCAAATTATTAAAAGGTTTCAAATACAAGTTACTAAAAACCATTAAACAGTACACGAATCCCTCAAAATGAAGTCATTCAAAATCATCATTAACATAAGATACTAAAATCAATAAGATAGATCCAAAACAGGAACATGTCCGATTTATCAAAGAAATACCGGCCCCGTCATCTGTAATTCTTCTACGACATCAAACTTTGTCACTTGATTCTGGAACGGAAAGTTCTCCCTTAACTTGCTGAAATTTATAATGAAAAAGTATTAAGGTATGAATAAATATATGAAAACTAATCGTAAGTTTCAGTTACACAAATAATGAAACTCAAATGGTAGTGCCCTGCAAGAGCTATAACTCAAATGTAACCTTTTGTTTTCACCAAAATTCTAGATGAGTAATTACTTTACTACGAGGACCTATACGTAATAAATAACATAAGACTTCTAAATTCAATATGCAGTATATATAATATTTCAACCAATAGAAAGGACTCAACGTATCTCATCATGTTGTAAAGAAGAGGTACGTACAAGGACTGTCATTCTGTCAAACGGCTATAAGAATCAGGTGTTCTAAGATCCATGTTCATTGGAATGAATAAACATGATACATGGTCCATGAGAACAATATATTATATATATGCACACACAGAATATGAAATATCATAATTAGAACATACCTTATTATTCCTCTTGTTATTCATCTCCTGCCTCTTCCTCTTTGGAATCCCGTTAACATGGGGTGATACGAGGCTCTGCATGAATATAGGAGAACCAAGACCTTCCAAATTCTTCGAGAATGAAAATTCCGTTAGCTGGTCGAATATTTCAGCATACTGATCAATAGCATAATATGAGATATTATACGACAGCAGTTCCCAAGATTGTTCTACATTGTGGTTTCTCAATACCCATATGTTATAGAGAGGAGATCGACGACTACGAGACAATATGCATAGACAATCGTCAAGAATCTCCAAGCTGGTAACAATAGTAAATTCATATCTAGAATCATCAGGTTGAGGAATTTCTTTAAATTCTTCATTGGATAAATCAAAAGAGACGATTACTATTTTGCCATTCTGATCTTTCATAAACCAATGAAGTGCCACGTTACATAAGGTACCAAAATCACTAACACAACTATACTCCACATCTCCAACAACTTTCCATTCATTTGATTTCAACATTAACACTTGAAAACTTGTTCTCTTTTCACCTTTCTTAAACCCTGATACAACCTTGTAATCATCGGTTAAGGAATCATAACCAAAACCCCAACATAAGGAGTAGTTGACGTCAAGATTTTTGGGCTTTTTCACCCTTTTCACCTCTTGAGTTGTCGGGTTGGTTACTAGTAAAACATTACTAAGAGAAGGTGAGATGCATAAAAGGCCATTGCAAAAACCAAGAACAAGACAATTATTGAAATCAAAAGTCATGTTATTAACTTCTAACTTAAAGCGGCGGCCAAATCTAGACAAAAGCACCCTTTTATCTGTTTCGGTATTCTTGCGATAGTTGTTGTAGGTATAATCCAAATGGGATTTCATGAACCTCGAACTTGAGATAAAAGATTGCCATGACTTGCAAACGCTTTTATATCGAATGAGATCCTTCACGTCGAATTTTATGAGTATCCGCTCAAGGATATCAGGGACAAGCTCTCCCATTAGAAACCTAGGGAGGATCAACATTATTTTAGAAACTCATATGAAATCCAATTAATTGCCTAATAAGAAACTTTACACAATGAATCCAAATAACATTCTAAAATTCTAGAAAGAAAACCAATCATAACAAAATAAAATATATGATTATAGATAAGACTGACAATTTCGACAAATAAATGTGTGAAAATCTGCCGAACGCGATGCAAATAATTTTGTTGAAACAATAAGAGTATAAGTATATGATAATTACATCAGGGGTATGTTTGGCATGGAGCTCCGGGGGACTTTTGAGTCCAACTATCCAAGCTTTTGTTTAGATGAAAAATATTTGAAACCGGTCACAGATAAATTAAAAGAGAGTACCAACAAGTAAACGAATATCCGTCGCTGTTAAAGCAGGGATGAATTTTCGATGATTTATAGCATCCTACTTTTTTTTATTACGAAAACCGACGCATCAAATTTAATTCCTTTGCATGTCAATTTACACATTTCAAGAAAAACTACATGTACTTTTGCCAAAACCCTTCTATACAAACAACAAATTATAGGTTACAGCTACAACTTCGGCTAGTTTTTGCAAAGATAACCCATACTATCATTTATACGTATGACAACTCAAGCTAATGGACATCAAATGGCTATAAACCCTTTCATGCTAGTATCCATTAGATTGATTTGTAGTTCATGATTCATGTATAATTACCGCATAGCCAAATGGTTGGTAATTATTAGTGTGTTACTTGCCAATAACTTTGTATAAAAATGAAATGTAAAACCTAAAACATAGGCATAAAAAAAATCAATCTAACAAAGCTGTAATAAAACAAAATTAACAAATTCCAATCTCACAACCCCAAATTATATAACGATGTAAAACAGATAGTTACCTCGATATGTCTGGCTACTGCTTCGCTTCAGACAGTTACACTACTCGGACCTAACTTTCATCTCTTTTTTTGTAAATTGTGCAGAAAAAGAAATAAATAATGGGGAATACCATTTCGTTTATACAAGTCTTTGTATATCCAACTAGACCACGACTTTAAAACATTGACCACTTTTACTCCTTGACAATACACCCAATTTCATATACAGTCAACTTATTTATTTTATGTTTTACATGTATCTATGCTATAAAAGATAGGGGAAATTCCATATTTATTCAAATTGAAAGTCATTTATTTCATATTTACTAAAAAGATGAATTTTTAATGTATATGTAATGTATTCTCTCTATGAGGTAAAGAGGGTTAAAAAAGAAGTAACAAAAACTTTCGTTTGGTAACTTCGTTAATACAAATAATGTCAAAAACGGTATTCACATTATTCGATCTTCTTGTGTTTTGATAAGCACAAAATATAAAGACATGTTACGTAAAGTTACGGTTAATAAGTTTTTAACTGAGGAAACTCGTTACTTCTACGTAGCTTCTACAACATCACTTCAGGTATGAACAAACCTTATACCGTCATTAGTTTTGGTGATCAAAGAAGTTTTTATTTTCTTATGAACTTACATTTTTAAGTTTAACAAAACATTTTCACAAAAGTATTTTTGTGTTTTTAAAGAAATGTTTTATTAAGAAAATATATTCAAATTCAAATGTGTAACAGCTAGTTTTCCCCCCAAAATAGCTGAAACCTCACCAGGTAAGTTTTCATCACGTCAGGACAAAAAGGGAGCATTTTTGTCTGAACGGTCCCTTAAAGGGGTCGGCGGTCCCTTAGTGATTAAGGACCGTCGCTTATTTACGGGACCGTCTGTTCTGTCCTGTCGCCTATAAATAATGAAGTGTTACACTCAGAAAACAAGGATTTTCACACACAAAACTTTCTGTTTTTATTTTCCCTTTGAGTCTTTGATCACTATAACAGGTCGGTATATGTTTATAAGTGACTTCCTCTTCCATCAAGTGCAAGAGAAGAACTCTCGACATCAATGAAGTCTCGAGATGTTATAGGTGTCCACACACAAACGTAACAAATGTTACGGTGATAGGTTCTGTAAATAATGTCATTGTTATCCGACTTGTGTGTGAGTCGAGGAGGGGATATTTGTGTGAACTTGGATTGTGATGTAGATCCAAGAAGTGTTGTAACTAGATTAGTTCATGTATTGGTGTGAGGAGAATGATGTCCTAGTGTGTAGGTTAGGATCTTGTCGAAATATTATGTAAAGACTTGGATCGGGTGATGATCCAAGTGAGTCATGTGTGTAGTCTTGTTTCGGGTGAAGAACCAAGTATGTCTAGTGTGTGAAGGCTTGGTTCGGGTGAAGAACCAAGAGTGTCAAAGTGTGAAGGCTTGATTTGGGTGAAGAACCAAGTGTATCAAATATGTGAAGACTTGGATCGGGTGAAGATTCAAGATGGACAAGAGTGTTTGTTCGTGTGGCCACGTGGGCCTTGGAGTAGATTGGTTCTAGCTACGATTAGAACTCAACATTATGCTTAGTGTCGTTAAGCCTTGTGTAAGCATGTGTACGGATTGCTCCGCCTGAAGGAGTGTGTTGATATAGTGATTGATAACTCTCGAGTGTGGTACTCGGGGAATGGAGTAGGACGAACAGTGAGCTTCATGCCGAACCACTATAAATCGCCGCGTCTCTTTGGTTGTGTTCTTTCCCTACTCTTTACTTTACTTGTTTGATTATGCATGTTACTAGTTAAATAGATATCACATAACAAGTAGAATTCAATAAGTTTGCAAAAGAATATAAACCGAACCTAAAAACGGTGAAACATTTTAACAACTAAAAAGAAACGGTGAAACTATTCAACCCCTCCTTCTAGTTTCTACAATTGGTATCAGAGCCAGGTTATCAAGATCTTTAGAGTATACTGTACTTTAAAACTTGAATTGATCTATGGAGTCTTAAAGATACTTAGAAGGGATCTATTTGAATTAGTCACCATTTTTTGAAAATGAAAACTTTGACATTTGAAAAAATGAATTTGAAAGTTATGTGAAATCAATTAGTCATAATCTTTGGCATGTCATCTCTTTTGATATTTTTAATCAATGAGAATAGATTTCAAAAATTAAGATTTCAGAAGAAACTTTTGCTAAACATTGAAGTTCAAATATTGGCTTATAAAACTTTGCTAAAAATTGGTTTTGACAAAACCGTTTTATGAAATGTGGTAAATGATATATGGCAAAAGATTTTAAAACTTTCATCAAGGAAATGTTCAAGCCAAAGATGATGAAAATAAATTCTTAGTAAGTCACTTAATTTTAGTAGAATCGTGTACTACTAGTTTGAATGTTTTTGTTGTAGGTAGTGTTGCCAACAAGAATTACATCAACAATTAAGTTGGTGTACTAATCAACAAGTGTTGAAGTGATGATAATAAAGAAGACTAAGATTGCTAAAGGCCAAGGAAATGTTGCCGACAAGAATCACATTAACAACTAATTTGGTGTACTAATTAACAAGTCTTGAAGTGATGAAAATGAAGAAGACTAAGTACGTGTTTAGATAGCCTAAAGTCGAGATNTTTTATGAAATGTGGTAAATGATATATGGCAAAAGATTTTAAAACTTTCATCAAGGAAATGTTCAAGCCAAAGATGATGAAAATAAATTCTTAGTAAGTCACTTAATTTTAGTAGAATCGTGTACTACTAGTTTGAATGTTTTTGTTGTAGGTAGTGTTGCCAACAAGAATTACATCAACAATTAAGTTGGTGTACTAATCAACAAGTGTTGAAGTGATGATAATAAAGAAGACTAAGATTGCTAAAGGCCAAGGAAATGTTGCCGACAAGAATCACATTAACAACTAATTTGGTGTACTAATTAACAAGTCTTGAAGTGATGAAAATGAAGAAGACTAAGTACGTGTTTAGATAGCCTAAAGTCGAGATGGTTAGAGATCAAGACAATGCGTGGCTAGATTGTGTAACTACACCTAAGGATAATTCGCCAAGTGAGTTTCGTCATGTACTCCACCACATACACGACACATGTTATGATATGTATCATTCAGGATAGCTAGAGGCCAAGGTAAGTTTTCTTACAATCTTGCCTACTATAGTTACAACATGAATGCTTGCTATATGCTTACATGACTATATGATTTATCGTTACTCGCTTGCATGCTAGATAATATCTATATGCTCATATGTGCTATATGCTTTGTTCATTAGACGCTTTGTCTAAATGCTTATCCATCTTCGGATTCAAGCAAATTATTTGGAAAAATAATGGTCTTACCACAATCATTATTTATAACGAAACTAACGTCAATCAATCATTATAGACGATGCACACTTACTTCACTCTTTGTTTGCTCTCTAGTTCTCGTCTATGACTCTTCTTAAAATTTACATGATTGACTTCTAGCCTCTCCGATGCAACTCTCGTCCTTGAATTCCATTGAACGTTTTGCTTTTTCCTATTCTTCTGTTTCGACTCAAAATCCACTCCTTATTCAAGCCTATCAAGTCTTTTCCTTTTCTTCTGTCTCGATTCCACTCCATACCCATTCCTTAGCTTACTCGTGCATATTGAGTCTATTTCGTGTCTTAAAATACACTAAGTTTTATTTTAAAACGATTTGGAACCAAAGACTTGTCACAATAACTGAAACAACAAAAATTGTCAAAACTGCAAAACCTTCTGATGGTGGTCCCATATCTCTCGGCGGTCCCATATCGATAAGGGACCATCCTTCAGTTTTAACCTACACCCCGTTTTTCTCACTACAGAACTTGAAAAACAAACTAAACACCCCTTCTTGCTGCAGAAATGACGAAAAACCCAACCATAACCCCAAAATCTAACTCACCCAAAATCAAATTAATTCAAGGTTTACAATCTCAAGATCATCAATCACCAACAATTACTAACCACTTTATTGTAAGTCAATCTATTCAATTTCATTTAATCAATTTGAATTAAACCATTAGGGTTCATATGAACACAAAATTGAAAATTGGGGATTCTCATTTATTTGTTAAATTAACAACAAATAATGGTAAATCCAAACAATGTAATACTAATAACATTCGAATTGACCAATTAATTAACCTATTTTGCGAATTTTGAAAATGGGTCAAAAATGAGATTATCCCCAAATTCGAATTTAATGTTGTTAATATTGTTTAATCACGTACCAAAAACGTAGTTATGCATTGTTAATACATGTCAGAAACGTTTTCATAACCATGCAACTAAACGGATAAGAAATTTTGAAATCAAAGTCTACGACAAACTACAAGGGTGTTTGGAACAAGTTCAAAACTTTATTTTAGTCTAGCTAACTTGACATTAATTTCATATAGGTANTGATTTATCGTTACTCGCTTGCATGCTAGATAATATCTATATGCTCATATGTGCTATATGCTTTGTTCATTAGACGCTTTGTCTAAATGCTTATCCATCTTCGGATTCAAGCAAATTATTTGGAAAAATAATGGTCTTACCACAATCATTATTTATAACGAAACTAGCGTCAATCAATCACTATAGACGATGCACACTTACTTCACTCTTTGTTTGCTCTCTAGTTCTCGTCTATGACTCTTCTTAAAATTTACATGATTGACTTCTAGCCTCTCCGATGCAACTCTCGTCCTTGAATTCCATTGAACGTTTTGCTTTTTCCTATTCTTCTGTTTCGACTCAAAATCCACTCCTTATTCAAGCCTATCAAGTCTTTTCCTTTTCTTCTGTCTCGATTCCACTCCATACCCATTCCTTAGCTTACTCGTGCATATTGAGTCTATTTCGTGTCTTAAAATACACTAAGTTTTATTTTAAAACGATTTGGAACCAAAGACTTGTCACAATAACTGAAACAACAAAAATTGTCAAAACTGCAAAACCTTCTGATGGTGGTCCCATATCTCTCGGCGGTCCCATATCGATAAGGGACCATCCTTCAGTTTTAACCTACACCCCGTTTTTCTCACTACAGAACTTGAAAAACAAACTAAACACCCCTTCTTGCTGCAGAAATGACGAAAAACCCAACCATAACCCCAAAATCTAACTCACCCAAAATCAAATTAATTCAAGGTTTACAATCTCAAGATCATCAATCACCAACAATTACTAACCACTTTATTGTAAGTCAATCTATTCAATTTCATTTAATCAATTTGAATTAAACCATTAGGGTTCATATGAACACAAAATTGAAAATTGGGGATTCTCATTTATTTGTTAAATTAACAACAAATAATGGTAAATCCAAACAATGTAATACTAATAACATTCGAATTGACCAATTAATTAACCTATTTTGCGAATTTTGAAAATGGGTCAAAAATGAGATTATCCCCAAATTCGAATTTAATGTTGTTAATATTGTTTAATCACGTACCAAAAACGTAGTTATGCATTGTTAATACATGTCAGAAACGTTTTCATAACCATGCAACTAAACGGATAAGAAATTTTGAAATCAAAGTCTACGACAAACTACAAGGGTGTTTGGAACAAGTTCAAAACTTTATTTTAGTCTAGCTAACTTGACATTAATTTCATATAGGTACAACCATGCCGCACATATTTGATTATGACCTTCATCGTACACATTCATACATACCTAAAATTTCCCTAGAACCCTATCTACGACCTAGCTCCGTTCAAAGCTTCAGAGACGTTGAGTCTCGTTACATTCGTGAAGGTCGAGTTATCGATCAATCATATGTAACTCAAGAGAATATCGAAAGAGCTTTTCAATCAATAGGTCTAAATTGTTTACTCACTATCAGTTAACATATTTGTCCATGTTTCATACTAGAGTTCTTTCGTGAAATTAAGGTTAAACGTCGTTATGAAAATTCAATCCGTCTAAGCTTTAGTATAAATCACTATGTATTTTAGCTATCACTTGAGGAATTCGCTCAGATTCTTGGTATTCCATGCCATGGGCAATGCGCCTATTCAGAAGATCCTGAGTTAAATTCCCTAGTTGAGGAACGCGAATATGAAAGACCTTATGTCACCTATATTCCCTCACAAACCGAGTTAATCAACTCACTTTGCAACTCCTCCGACACCTTTTATCCTGATAAAATTCGTGTCTGTGAACTTCGTCAGTTTCTCCAACCCATGGCGGTTATCTTGCGAGAAAACGCATTGGGTCTAGTAAAAGATCGCAAGTGCATACCGGCATGTGTGGCACATATGCTCTATTGCATTCTCACTAGACAACCATACAATCTCGCTTATCTCTTCGCTATGCGATTTATGTATCTCAAGGATGATGACAATAAGTCATTGCCTTATGGGATGCTCTTAACCTGAGTTTATCACTACTTCATGAGAACTCATCCCTACCTTCAAAACGATCAATACAATCTTGTTGTCGGAGTCTTAGAACCAGTAACGGAATATCAAGTCACACGATTCATCGAACCCTAAAGGACGAGACTCATCGAAGAAGATTGAAGTCAACAAGCTTGTATTTGTTGAAGAAGATTTTATGCTTTGTCATTTCGATAGTTATATTGTTATGACGAATGCTTAATTAACCTTTGTCCTTTGATGTACTTGATACTATTATGTTTGCCTTTATTTGTATTATGACTTAAGACATGTTTGATTATTGATTATGCTTGGATTTGGATGTTATCATGAGATGTTTGGGACATCTTTTATTGTTGAAGTATTGTTTGTATTGATTGTATAGAGTAGCATTGCATTGTATGTACAGGACTGCAAAAATGAAAAACTGGGAAAAATCTGTGAACTCACTGCCCGCGGTCCCTTATCGATCCGGCGGTCCCAAAGTGATAAGGGACCGTCTGCTATTTGACGGACCGTCCCTGTGGGATCATGGATTTTGCATTGTTTTCTTCTTTCCTGCAATCCTAACCTATTGCATAATTATCACCACCTTACCTTGTTTAGTTAAACATCTTTATGTGCTTGAAATCTCCTAATGCATGCTTTGCCCAAATCATAACTAAGCTTGATTATTTAAGCCTTACTCATCATCCTCAACCTCACCACAATAACCATTCATCTCTTCCTCATCACCTACAATGGCCTCATCTTCCACCACCATGTCAACCACAAAGAAAGAGCTCAAAACACAACCTCCAAACAAAAGACCCAAACTCAAAATCATTCGACCTCAAACAACTTTCATTGACCTCACACTCTATGATTCCACTCCATCTCCTAAGTCACCACCAACATCACCTCAAGCACCAGGTGCACCACTCAAAACACCATCCACAATGGTACTTCCCACTCATCATCAAAGCCATCATCTAGCTCAAAGCCAACCACGTCACCTTTCTCATCATTCATCAAAAATTTGTCACCTTTGATTACCGAATCAAGTTCGGGTGCCTTCACTCCATTTGTGAGTAATCAACCACCATCTCCCACTCACTCCATATTATCACCAAGAAACCAACTTCCATCTCAAACAAACTCACCAAATCATACCACCACATCTCCAAATGGGCCATTGGAAAACATTCCTTACACATCACCATCATACCCAACTCTTGGAAATTCACTTCCCTACTACTTTGTCAACAACCACACGGTGGGGTGTGCTTGTTGCTTTCATAACTTTCATCTCATCCACTCTCTTCGAGATGAATTGCATATCATGTTTGGTCACATTGAGTATCTCATTGCTCAACAAAATGTGCAACCAACTCCTCTTGCTTCCATGCCACCATCGGCAACACCTTCGGTTCCACCTTCATCCTCACCATCATCCACTTCACCATCCAACTAGATGTTTTTCAAATGTCTAGCTCAAGAATAATTAAGTGGATGTTTTGTTTTGGACCAAGCATGCAATGGGAGATAATTAGATGTGCTAGTTAATGATTAATATTGATATTTAGTGTTGTTTTAGTAATGTATTGTCTATGGTTGTTCTTGTATGAATGATGTTGTATGCTTCTTATGTTTGTAATGAATGAATATTTATGTGTTATGTTATGATATTATGTTGTGATATTAGTCATAGTTGAACATGAAAATAGACTAAAATTACTCAACCTTAACAATGGGAAGTTATTTAAATCACAACACATCTGCCAACCAGGAAACCTACTGGTGGCGGTCCTTTAAAGGACAGGCGGTCCTTTATCAATAAGGGACCGTCCCTCTGTTCACGGGACCGTCCCTTGTAGTGCTAAAATTCAGATTATACTTGCATTTTTCTATCTGATTCCTGCTCTACTTAATTGATTTCACACCCATATTCATTATGCTTTCTACTTACTTTCATACATATATATATATATATATATATATATATATATATATATATATATATATATATATATATATATATATATATATATATATATATATATATATATATATATATATATATATATATATATATATATATATATATATATATATATATATATATATATATATATATATATATATATATATATATATATATATATATATATATATATATATATATATATATATATATATATATATATATGTATATATATATATATATATATATATATATATATATATACATATATATATGTATATATACATATATATATATATATATATATATATATATATATATATAT